>CALYDF020001952.1:0-30056 GCA_944474145.2 Dicrocoelium dendriticum
GGCGGATCGAGGACCGAGGCTGAGCAGGGCTGCTGGAGGAACTCTTGGTTTCCACGAAACCATTGTGAGTTGAATCATGGAAACAGGAATCAGGTGGTTATGGATAACAATGATTGGGAACAAGTGAACAGGTGGCGTTTGATTAATGAGTGTAGGTAGCAGAAGTTAATGCAGCTCAGCGTGCTATAGCAACCGAATAATCCATGAATTTGGTGACACGGAATAGAGAAGTCACAAGCCAATGTGAGACTTCATATTGGATATAAATAAATCGACGACGCTGTTTTAGGGAGCGTCATTCCCACTAACGAGTAATTATCGGCGATTCAACAAGAAACTTGTAACACAGACGCCTTCAACCAGTTCACTAACGCAGTTAGAAGACATAGATTGTGATATGCTAAAATTTCGGTTACTCTCGTCAGCCGCGAAGCAGTACAGGTAGAATAAAATACGCCGTAACCAAGTTTCGCATTTAGGAACATCAATAAACGCACAAAATTGGTATGAATCACGTAATCAGGTCCAGGTTAATCTACTTGATTGCCCTAGTTGGTTCTGGGCACAGAGTGCTGGACAATTCATTCTAGTCAGTAGCGCCTCTCTAATTGCCAACAAGTTCCGGTCTCAATTGCGCAATATCATCTTGTATGAATCGTATGGGTCCACCTGAGGACGAGCCATCATTAGTTACTTATTATAGACGAGGTGGGGTTCCGGTTCATTATTTGGTCCACTCCGCCTTGGTGAGACAGCAACTGTCTTAGCCACAATGAGATGTGTTCAGTCACGCTTTGAGCCAGCCGGCGACCAGTCTTGCTGATGTAAGTGCCATTGCAACTGCAACTAAAATGGTAGATGATGTTAGAGACTGGCGCTCTACCCGGACGGCCGAGGAAAGGAGTCCTTATTGTGGTGTGGATAAATCGTAGTTGGGCGGTAGAGTAGGAGCGCATTACAGCGGACCTGAATTCTGGATTAACATCATTTGCCACATGATCCCCTTTAAACTCCAATAACCAATAAACATCCTTTTTCTCCGCTATTTGTACTGTCAAACACATGTTGGGAGGACTGCTATGAGTCTGGATGAAATTCTTGTATACCTATAGAAAAACAGAGTCTGGTACAAAAGCTCTTCTTCTGGCTTCAGCATTTCCGGTATGTAAATTTGCCTAGCCCTGTAGAAGACAGCTTTTAGGAAGCCGCGTTTGTATGTAATTGGGACGAAGCTAGAAAAGTATAGATATGTTCCCCCATCAGGTCGGGTTTCTGTAAAACGCGCTGCAGTGTGCCATCGGTCTTTCCCTAAATCAGCACGTCCAAAAACGGCAGGCTGTCCTGTTGCTCCTTCTACTGTGTAACAGAAGGGTAAATTTTACTGTTGTTCAAGTGGGCAAAAAGATATAAAATTATCAATACTTGTGAAGACGCGAAACTATTCTACATTGCAATAGTAAAGCTTTACTTCATGTATACAGGCAGTAGATTTCCTTTCGATCATTCTTAAGAACATATTTGCCAGAACTGTTTCCAGAGGACTACCCATAGTGACAGTCGATTTTTTGTTATCATCGCAAACTTTGGAATAGATACATCAGCTCGGATTGTGATAAAGATTACACGGTGTGCAAGAAAGGTCGTAAATTATGTAACGCCGTAAAAACCAAGAAACGCCAGCAGTTCGAAGAGAAGCTAGCAGCCTCGGCCACAACTGCACGCAAAAGAATATTTGCCTACTTGAAACGTCAACTGAAATCCGGGGTTAACCTACCGGTCTTAGAGAGCTTGGACGGAAAGACGATCATTGCAAGCGCATAGCGCGCGGACGACTTGGCTACGCACTTCCTCACTGTATTTTCTAGTAGGTTCCAGTACCAGGACATGTTGCGACAGTATTTCTCGACAGCCTACAATGTGATGCAGTCGAAGTGTATCAGGTACTCGTCAAACTCGAAGAAGCAAAGCTCCCAGACCAGACGGACTTCACCCACTAATATTCAAGTCTCTATCGATTATCATCTCACCAGCCGTGACAAACCGATTCAATAAATCACTCCCTAATGGATCTGTCCCGAAAGACTGGAAATGCTCGTTAGTGGGACCGCTTCCCAAGGGTGGCGATCCGAGTAAAATAGAGAATTATAAACCGAGTTATTTGAATAGATATTATCCAAAGTTCTCATAAGGTTGTGAAAAGGTATCTGCTGTCAAACATCAGATCGATCTATGTATTGACGCCAGCACAACACGGCTTTATGAAAGGACGATCCGGCATCACCAACATGATGTACGCAAAGCACCAGTGGATGAACAGTAGGATGTTGAAGTGGTGTACATCAATTTTAGTAAGGCATTTAGAAGAGTGAACCACAAGGTACTTCTTCATAAACTGAGGGCATACGGAATTGGTGGCACGCTACTTCAGTGGTTAAACGAGTTTATTGTGGAACGAAAGTTCAGAGTACAGGTCAATGACTACCTGACAGAATGGTTTTCGTCTAACAGTGGCGTGCCTCAAGGAACTTTACTTGGACCAGTATCATCTCTTATTCATATCAACGATCTTTCGCAGCAACTCCAGTCACCATGTGCCTTGTTTACAGATGATTTGAAAAGCTGGAGGATCATTGGGAACCAGGAAGACTGCTTTCTGCTCCAGCACGTCGTTGGTCGACATTCAATATGGTCCACTGAAATGCAACTCCCTCGTAATTCAAGCTTTCGGAGTTCATCATTATTACCAGACGTCCAACCACTCGATCATACACATTAGACGGCCAGTTGCTCCATCCCAACACATCTGTCAGAGACTTAGGGATTCTCTCAAAGTATGATGTGAGGTCACTAGGAAATACAGAGAAATTGTACCGTGCGGAACTTCGTATGCTCTGGGCATTAAGGCGCAGTTTCTACACATGTTATGAAGAAACCGTCCCTCGTCTATTCACCTCGCTCATTAGACAAACACTTGAATACTGTGCCCCAGCTTACCATCAGATAACCCAGTGGGAAACTGAAAAGCTAGATAAAATACAGCATATCGTAACTAGAATGATATCGAGTCTACGAAAGCTTCATTATGATAAACGTTGTGCAGGGCTCCGACTCGACACACTATCCTATCGCCGAGTAAGAATTGACTTTATTATGACCTATCGAGTACTACACTTAACTTCCCGTACTGCGGCCAATATTTCACCTGCGATAACCTTGTAACACCCGAGGACACTGCTACAAATTTAGGGTCCCCTGCTTGAACAAATTATTACATCATCTTTGTATATAAGGATAAATCTTAAGTATGTGAAATGCACTACCATAGGGATTAATAGATGCCGATTCTGTGAAGTGTTTTAAATCCCGAATCGACGATTATTTCGGAAAACTGTGCTTTTGTGAAACGATGCAAATACAATGCCAAAGAAGACATCGTTTGACCGGAAATTATGACAACAATACAATTCTTAAGCGAGAAAGGACAAACGATGAACTGACCAAACACAACTGCTGATGATTCAAAGCTACATGTTTTCGGTTATTCGTAATTCAATAGAGTTGTACAGAAACCTTTCCACTTGCTCTTAAATTAAGTCTCAGTCTCCGTCTCATAACCACAAAAGCAAATCTCATATTTTCAGTGCACAGTAGAATTATTGCTCTCAGATACTCCCGAGGAAGGCTGACAAACAGGTTCTGGCTCAAAAGGAAGTGGCATACGTTGTCAACCGTTTCACGCAGGGGCACATTCGTAAAAAGCGAGTCCACGTCAATCGAGTAAATGAGCTCTGCTTCGAGCGTTGTTTGTTCCAGGATATGGGCCAAATCAAAGAACCCTTTCAGAAAAACGCATGCTTAGAAGCATACGCACGAGTTTTAAGAGCTTTGACAACCACCGGGCTACTTTGTTGTAATGTGACTTATTCATGCACTGTATTGGGCGTAGTGGAATTTCCGACGTCGCCAGTTTCGGTGCACCCTCATGCTTGATGTTTCCATCCCTGTCGCTTTTAGCTGCCGATATTGCGACTCGGAGATATAACTTGAACAAAAACATCCAAAAATATTTGGAAGAGCTTGGACATAAGTATTCTTCTTGGTCATTTAACCTCGAAGCATCTCCTCACCATGACAAAGGTCAAACTTCACCCAAAGTATCGAGCCCCGTTGTTCTGAACACATCCATTATGCCTGGTTCACTCTCTGTTAATTACCTTGTAATACTTTTATCCAGAAGCTTAACGTGGTCTGCAAACTTCGACGAAACATGTCGCAAAGTAAGTAGGCGGTTATTCTATGCTCTGCGGCCCAAGCTGCTTTCAGTACTACGGTATTTAATCTATAAATTCGTAGCTGCCTCTATTCTCTCTCATTTGCTTTGCTGCTTGCCTGTAATTTTTTCTGCACTGTTTCAAAACAGCGCAACAATTATTGTTCGTTCGATTAAGGTACTCTCCAAATGCAGTGGATTAGCCCGAGAAATCCTTGTCGACTTTAAATTTAACATGAATCTTGATGTATGTCACAGATTTTCTTCACATATTTTAAATATTCCGTACACTCCTCTGCATGATGAGCTATCGAAAACTAGTTCCTTCTCATATACACACAAAATGTAGGTTCTGTACTCTCGCACCGCTACTTATCATAACTGTTTTGACGTTTTTATGATCTCTTCTATTGAGCAGTACGAATATTATTGATGTCACTTGTGAAATTTTGCTTGGTTGAATATGTATATTTTATCTTGTTTTTCACCGTTTGCTTGTTCTTTTGAATAAGATTTTGAACTCATTTTGACCCGCATTTCTAGTGTAAAATGTGTTGGAATTATGCTCAGTCGGGTACATGAAGATTATACTGACTTGAATTGACTTGACTTGAATTTAATTCCGAATCCTGGACTGCCTATGTAGCACAGCGCAAATTTGCGCGAAATTTATTCGCGTTAACAGGGTGACGGATCAACAGTAATTAATGGAGCGATTCTGCACATACCACAAACTCGTATCCATGCAAGTTAGTGGCCTTATTAAGGTGAAACGTGGAATCATGGCACTGATCGCGAATGCGTGCACGCGGTCAGCAGTGGAAGCAGCCGATCTCTTCCGGTTAATGATTCACATATATTCCAGGAAGTAACAGCCCTTTGAATATCCGCGTTTCTATTATCCTACCGTTAACTGTATGCAATATTACTTTCATTAAAGGAAATGAGTAAGGAAGCTGCTGTCACTGAGTAACAACTGCCAGCCTGGTGTTGATAACATTTGACCAAGGATTGTAAGGCAGCAACAATGGTATCAGGCGGAACCACGGACTATTTTCTATTAGCGGTATCTAAAGAAGAAACAACTTCTACCAATCCAGAAGCGAGGGATCATCACTCTAATTCATAATTGAGGTAGTTGCTTGGACCCAAAAATTACTATCCGAAAATGTTACATCCTATGTTTTCCAAACTTTTGGAATCTATCTTCGCTGATGCACTCAAGCAATATGTGGAAAGGCACAGCAAAATAGCACCAGCGCAGCATGGCTTCTGATAAAACCACTCATGCCCTATAAGCTGTTACTTGCACGCAATAGCTAAGCTGAAACACTGGATGATGCAGCAGAAGT
Source organism: Dicrocoelium dendriticum (assembly GCA_944474145.2). Lineage (NCBI taxonomy): Eukaryota > Metazoa > Platyhelminthes > Trematoda > Plagiorchiida > Dicrocoeliidae > Dicrocoelium > Dicrocoelium dendriticum. The sequence goes on from CALYDF020001952.1 coordinate 5,623, forward strand.
CCATTTCTTCTACCTGGACTTCACAAAACCTTTTGATCGCTGGACCACCGATTCCACTCCATAAAGTTCAGGTTTATGGAATTGGTAACCAACTGCTTCATTGGATTGCAATTCCCAACAGGAACGTAGAGTTGAGTTGAAAGTTGGGGTATCCGTATCCGACGCCATTGAGTGCAGTGTACTCCAGTGCCAGATGCGAGGACCCCGTCTGTTCTTAGTTTGTATAAACGACCTAGCGCAATCAAGTACTTCCACTTTCCTTTTCTTCGCGGATGATATCAAGATGTGGCGAGTAATCAGGGAACTTGACGATCAAAACTGATTCACCGTGACATCAACACATGTTCAAACTCTTAGATTAAATATGCCCCACAACTCAATATGGTAAAATCATGCGCTATTCTAGTACGCCATCGTTATGACAACATGCATGGGCTTGGCTCCCATATATTGCCAAAACTTTTTGGGAACTTGGCATGAGTGTATTTATTCGAAGTGATCTTACTGTGCAAACCGGCTGAAACAATGGCGAAAATAGGTAACCAGCAACTCAGCCTGCTGCGAGAGTTATTCAAATTCCTTGCGTCAACCAGTTCCCCATGGTGCACCATTCCTACTTGCGAAATGTTGAATATGCCTTCTACGCTTGAAAACCTTGAATGAAGCGCAACCTGCAGGTGCAAGAGCCAACACATTGCAGGGCTACAAAGGAAGTCAAGGGACTGCGAAATATGTCTTGACAGCAAAGGCTGAACTTACGAGGAGTTATCAGTGGACGCTACCGTAAGATCCGCGAAGATCTCATAATAGTGTACCAAATATTGAGTGACCTGAGAACGTATGCCTTTAATTGCTAAAATTCAACCATAACACCAATCTCTGAGGTAAACGCCAGAAACTGAATGACACATACAGCCTTCTAGTGTTTCGACTGAATAACTTTTTTCTTCTTGTGTGCCATCATGGAAGCCGATTCCAAGCTCTGTTGTTTTCCCCTAAACGTGGATATGTTCAATTCCGTCAGCTGCTGCACTTGGCCACCACCACTTCGTTGCTTAAGCTTTGCTACTTTTGAATATATTAATTATGCCTGAGAGCAGAATCTGAATATCACATAACAATAAGTATGTGATACATGAATGAGTTAATGGTTTTTGAATTACTCACGAAGTAAGAAATTTATCCAGGCCACCATGTGATCTTGCTTTTGTATTCAATTCTTAGTTACGATACAGTTGTTCAGCGGAGCATCTGTCCGAAAATGCTGGAAAATACAACTAACATACTTTGATATCACAGTTTTGCCTCTATATTCCTGCAGGAATTGCGAAGACAACCGTAAATTACGCATGATAATTCAATGTTCATTGATTGACTAATGGAAGCGACCACGGGGTCGTTCATAAAAGCAGTTACTTCTCTTGCACACGTCGCAGATTACATCATGTGCGCTTGTTGGCAATAGCATTTTTCAGCTACATAAATGCTCCTCAAGCTGCATCCCAGAGACGTATGAATGATAATTATTAGTGTGCCACCTTTATATATTGTAAAATTCATGTTACCTTGCGAAACGCTAGGTATAGGGGATTCACCACAATACTTCGACGGATGCTTTTCCGTACGTGGATTAAACCAAGTGGATAAAAACTTCATAAGAATAATTAAGCTCCATCTTATTACCGAATCTTCGTGAATCATTGGGAGTTCGGACCATAATGTTGTTACCCAAATTACTATTTATTTAGAAAGAACCTATTTGCTGGTAGGGAAGGTGGTGGTAACAGTTACGGTATGAACATCTTAAGTATTTCACAATGCAGTGGCAAGCAATTCTCATCCATTGATGAGTCCATCTGGATAACAGTATCCTTGGTTATTAGTAGAATGTTGGTCAGTTTGTTTATTTAACGAAGAACTATTGTGCTCATTGAAAACTGGTTACTTCAGAATGCGGTACAGAATGCCTCTGCATTTCCTATTCGTTTTAAGGTAGTTGGAGGAAATTTCATATTATCAAACATTTCATGGATGGAGTGCAAAGATAGAGGAATGCGTTAAAATTTTGAATTGCTTGCTTGAGGCTGGATACAGTATGTAACATCTCCCACGCGGTTGCACAATACACTTGACATCACGTTCACTGCTGGACCAACAGTCGCTGCTGTCGACGGTAGTGACCGAAATGTTGTCAGTTGCAAACTGAACATTGCATATGCAAGAGTGCAATTGTGATCAAATAAACTGGAGAAACTTTGGTGCCCTTCTGCATACATCTGACTGGACGGATTTTTTCCTGTCTTCTAAACTAAAGGTGTCAATTCAAGCATTTTATGAGAACATAAATCGATGTAACGAACTACTATCATCGGCACTAGCTTGTATTTGGCATAAATCCCAGCTGCAGGAAAAATAGTACGAACTTAAGTTTTGAGTTCGCTCCAAACAGTTTCAACAAACAGATGAATAGACAGATTGTTGATTAAAGGTGAAAGCCGGAGAATGCTTTGTCTCACGAAAGAAGCGGCTGAAATTATAAAACGTCCTAATCTAGTATTTAACGCGATTACTACATACCGCAGTTTCACACAAAGAAACAATGCTATATCTTATTACATCCGGAGATATCCTTATCGATGCTCCTGTTGATGTAGCTGAATTATAAATTTACTTTTCCGATGCATTTACTTCTGTTAACGATATATTTGTAGGATGAGGCCACACACTTCTTTGGACTAAGTTTACCTAACCTAGCTATCAAAACTGGTTCTAACAAGCGCCAAAGAAAAGCTTTGAAGAATATATTTCATCCAGCTGCAGACAGAATTCCAACCGTACAATTAAAGTCCGTTAGGAATGATATCCCCTGCCCATTAACGTACTTGTTTATATGTTAAACACTTCTGGACTAATCCCGATCACTGGAACCGGACGATATTGACACACGCCATGAAACCGGACCTACACATAACGTTAAAAACAAGCGGCACATAAATCACACTGCTATAATTATCAGAATCATGGCACGCCTAGATAAAATTGATATTCTTATATTCCTAACATCAAACAACCTTTTGTCACATTCGCCGTACGGATTTTTCACGACGTTCAATTTTTACTTCACAGCTGGATTTCTTTGATCCTTTAAAATGTCCACGGATTCTGTTAAGGCGTGTATCGTACTTAACTTTGAAGTTTAAAAGCCTTCGTCTGAGTTTTATACAGAAAGCTTATGTATAAACTTTGTCTTCATTGGATCGCAGGTTCACTACTATCCTAGTTAGAAGCTTGCCACTGTGGTCGAAAGCAGACACACAAGCGAAATGAATATCTGTCGAAAATAATATATACTACTAGCGAAGTTCTACAAGGTAGTGTAATTGGCCCTCTTCTTTTTGATATGTATAAAAGAGTTTTCCATACCATTTTCTATGGTAGACCCTATTTATTCGCAGATGATATAAAAGAGCTGTATACCACTGATTCACAATCCCTGCCTTTTAGGTCTGCGATCCCAAGGGACCGAGATTCACTGGAAGACTGGCGTTTTGGATTTTCTATCAACTTTCTTAACATCGAAATGCAGCATTACGTGCTATGGATGCTAGGTTCCAGCTGAAAGTTTGTTTGCATGGAATCCTTCTCTGTTTATGATAATTGATATATGACTTAGGTCACCTTTACTAATTTTTGTTTAGTTTCAATGAGCAAGTTGGTGGCCACAACACGACAGACTATTGAATAGATAGACCGCATATTTATAAGTATATATTAAGCTCCTGTCATTCAAACTGTACACCTGACTAGTATTAGCATAATGTGTCACCGCATTTAGTCGCATTATAAGTTACGAGACGAGGGCAGTCGGAACCACACAGAGGTCTATAAGGAAAAAAATCGGGGGCTGTACCTCTAAACTTACATAAGAAGATAGATGTCATTTGTTAAACAGCGAACCGCTATAGCTTTGAAGAGTATGGCTGAAGCTAGGTATATTATTCAAAATTGTACTTCGACTGACATAAACTAGTTACTGTCAACCGGTAATCCATGAATCTTCGCCATATGACCCAAGATACAAATACCATGCGAGAAAACTACCCAGTTGCCGCGCACGTCTAGGGTACAACAACTTTACACACAAATATCCAACGCTATGTAATAGATTGCATCAGACCATCAGGAGTTTAACTTAGCTTCGAGCATTTAAGATGAAACTAAAGAGTATCTAACTGATAAGAAATTTAAAGGCGAGTCTCTTGTCCGTTGTAGAGATCAACGCGCGTAAGAAAAGTGGCCTGATATCAGCTAATTACTCGCAGAATTCACAATATAAAGGTATAAGCGAAGAAGGGATGAAGCGCTTCTAAACAAAACCTGAAAAATGGTATATTATATCGAAAATCCCCTACTCATGAGTACATCAAAATATATGTCCGCCCATACAGTTTCTTAATGCCATGTCGTACATAGCTACTGTTAATGGACGCCGTCCATCTCGGGGCATAACCTGTCCTCTGCAACGTTCGTAACTTGCATGGCAGTGGAGGATAAGATGCGCTATATCGCAATTAGCTTGTGAATCATGGCGGCCGGAAGCTGTCTCTCGTGACCCAATGGTATGAGGTGCTAACTGGCGGTTTAAGCCGTTGGTGGTCATGGGTTCGAATCCTGATGGACCAGATAGGTGCGCACTACTGACGATGCCCAGCAGGCTGAAATTGCAGTCTAGTGCTTTTCCGGGCATGTGGACGACTATCTGTCTATTGGCAAAATTACTTGCACACAATTGCTGCAAATCAGATGTGCATGGCATCACTGTGGACTAAAAGTATAATCATTAGCCCAGTACCAGCACTGCTGGTCTCACAAATTTTCGAAAGCTGTTATTCTATGTTATGCATAACATGTCTCACTTGAGTTCACATTCGACTCTCTAAGGTTCGGCATCGGGAGAGAACCGGAGAGTTGGTTCCAAACAAGTCTGTTCGCTGATGAATTGCAGAGAAACCACCGACTGAGCATGTGTGAGGTGAAATCGATACTTGGCAAACTTTGTCATAAGCTCGGACGACACAAATGCAGCCTCATCTTAACCCTAGTTCCCAATGCAAAGGAAGTGAGAATAATTCCTGAATCGCAGCGGGAACTCCGGCATTGGCTGAGTCCATAGCGAGTATTTAGCGCTTGTCCAAGTTGCACCCTGCCTACATGTGTTGACGGAACAGTATGCTTTTCATATGTAGACGGTGCTCACAGCCCTACCTAGGTCCACTTATCTATAATAAATGTTGCCTTAAGCCCAAGTGATGGTATAACTTCACTACGTGGGTTTAGTCATACGTCGTAATCATGGTATGTGCTTCTGACTAAATCGTTGCACGGATTCGGTTAACCTATTTTGGATGCAAATAATACAAAATTCTCCATTTGCTGTACCCAGTGAAGTACGGGGAATTGATGTTGATCCGTTGAGTACACAGACATCCGCACATTGTGTGGCCTAGTAGGTATTTTTATTTAGATATCGCTTGTCCTTAGATGATTAAGGAAATAACCATTTCCAATATACTAGACATAAATTGTGCTCGCAAATCAAACATTAGGTCTTATACACAAGTCTGTCATCGTTTAGCCATACAAATGGCACCATAGATACGTTAACTGCCCCGAACCCGAAAGAAGGTGAAATCTGCAGATCGGTACGGGCGAGTGCATTTTGTTAAGTTACTAATATTTGGATAGTTATGAAATCAATTTTATCACTGAACAGAGCACAGCAAGAGGTATATGCTCAACAAAATGGGATTCGTTGCCAGCTGTAAGTCCCAAGTTGGCATTCTTCCAAAATCGTTACGGCTGTCTGGCTGAAAGAAAGAAAATTTATCCGAGAGACATTTTAGGGTTCATCAGAGATGGACTGGCAATCGTTGATTTCAATGTAAGCTCTGCAGTGCTATTAATTTACCGCAAAGTATCAACTCCGCGGTACAGGTTCGAAACGCGAGTTGAACCTACAATAGCTCTCCCGGAATACTGGCTGACTCATCTAGTCAATCACGACACGTTGTTCTGTGCAATCTAAGGCAGCTGATGGAGCCGATTCCTCATGATTGTGTGGGGTGCTACAGCGCGATTGTGAACGTGGATAGAACTAGATAGTAGGGACCAATATCATGCTTAAGCCTGTCTAGACACTTGGCGTCATTTAGCACAGCAACGCCCAATCGGAAGTGAGCGCATGTGCCCTATGAATATGGATATGCTGCGTCGGTAACACACCTGTCTAATTTGCCCCTCATCTCATTTCTCCGGCTGGATTTAAGACGCATCACGACGAGAACAGAGGCAAGCCAGACTTATAACACCAATTTCCATGTTCCAATCAGAATGTACACCCCAAATAATCAGTAGAGTTGAGCACATAATAGAGGTCCCATAACAAACAATTAATAAGAGAAAATTAAGCAACGAAATTTTCATCTAGATATCAGAAATACTATATGGGCATATATAAGCAATACAATCTCAATGCGAAAACAATCGAGTCTCTACAAGGTACAAATGTGGAGTGAAATTCGCAATACTTTCTTTTGTATACTTGGACTACCAAGCCATCTGTTGTCGCAAAATCCGTGGGTGGCCTGGAACATGAAGAGAAAGTAGGTTTGAATAGCAGATTGCAAGCTGAGTTTTGACAGATAACGCACGTGTCAGTATTGGTGATCTTGAGCCAGATGCCGATTGCGCTAACAAGGAAAATCACATAGGTGTGGAGGGGAGTTAACACAATAGACTACGGTTTAATATTACGGAGTGCAGCGCAATCTACACTATACGGCTGTTCGACGCTTGCCCACCGATTCGCGCCGCGACAAATAAAACTATCAACAGTGCGCCAGTAAACTAGTGAGAGAGTGATCGAATAGATACGGACGGGAATTTCGTAGATTCCTTTTGTATTTTGTTATATGAATGCGACATTACTTCCATTAAGATGAGGTCGAAACCAGACGTAATGTTGTCTGCAGTGACGATGATTTGTGGTGAAACCGTTGGATATCGGCCGACCAGCATAATACAAGTGTATGAAGACAATCCGACAGTGGAGTGAATGTGCTTAGTATGAATCGAAGAAGCTAGCAGATACCGTGAGGAAATTCAAGGAGTTGATCCAGCACATTACTTTAGCAACCTGGTGTCAGAATGGTGATAGTTCTGATGATGAAAACCCACAGTTATGGCATAACTATGGAAAACGTCACCGGTCATGCCAAGTCTATCCACCGCTATCCAGGAAGAAGGGCTGCTGTTGATGGGTATGAGCGTGTGTTCGTAACAAGTTTTGCTATTGATTCGTTCAGGAATTTACGTGTCTCACCTTTCAGACAGCACCCATGGCTCAGTGGCACATGGAGCTGACGTCAGGAAATAATAGGTGCATAACGCGCTAGTGGTCCGGTGCAGGTATACTAACCACAATTTCCAGGATGTTGTAAATGGCCTCTGGTGATCTGGTAGCTAGGATGTCATATTTGGTTGCACGAATTTATGAGACCATGCTCTTTCTCTTCTCTTTTTTGTGGACATGAAGCCGTTTAATTGTCAAATTGCCGGAAGCCCAGGCTTGATTACCGGCAAACATAACGGGAAGCTAATAAGGCGTAGGCCTGTTCCATCTCTGAAAACTAACCTAACCTAACAGCTTTTACCTTTACACACGTGCTTAATTACGTGCTCCACGTTTGCTCACGCTGATAACGTTTCCTACACTCATATCGCTGTTCTGCTTTCAGGTGAGTACAACCAAATGCCACCAGAGATTTTGCAATGCACTCAAGAGATTTTCAATTACGGTACCTCTGTCTTATTAGATTCGTACCACTGAACAACGTACTATGCAACAATTAACACAGAGGCAAACCACTTTCATTAATTACGTTACTATTCTTATTGGTGAGATAACGTTTTACAGCCAGACAGACAGCAAATGAAATGCGATCCATTTCCAGCAAGAGTGTTTGTATGTCTACCTGGAACTTCCAGCCAACCACACGGCATGTGAGAATCGATTTGTTTCGAACAATTGTGTTTTCCGGACAATTGGTTGTAAGCAGTTATTCAATAAACGTTTTCAAGTTGTGCCACTAGAGCCTTTTTAATCCCCAGTGCAACTTACAACAATTTCCTCGCTTTTTGAGGGTTGATGATGCGGTTAACGCCACGGTAACTAGCGCTCGCGATATTTCGACAGATACCAAGGGCGAAAAAGTGATACGATCTGTGTTCTATTCCCTGGACGATATTTGGAGGAGGAGGAGGAAAGCCACATGCGTTGCTGTCACGTTACAAATACACGGCGACAACTGCTAAATGAGAGTGCAAATTATTTTATTTATTGACTTCTTACAACGTTCCCTAATTTAATATATGAGTAGAACCTGCCAAATCATTTCGATGTACTAAAGCTATAACTTGCATAATTTATGCTTGATCTCGAAGCGCATGCAAGGAGATTGGCTCCCATCCGAGACCGTAACAACCCTGACATGTAAAAAGCTTTATATAGTCGGACAGCGTGCCAACCTCGTTCCGAACCTAGTTTCATTTCCTTCCCATCAGTTGTCAATAATGTCTCCGTGACCAGCCCAGACCGCACTTCACTTCGACCTGTGCAGCGGAAAACCTTCGTTGATATTGTTTCGGTAGTCGTTACTCGTCCAAGACTGACTGTTAACACATTTTTCGTTGTGCATGTTTTGTGGCCAGTATGATCGAATTCAGAAGTTACGTTCTTCCAAGCGAAAAACACTTTTACCGGAACTAAAACTATGAACTACATAACTGAGAACTTACACCACCGATGGTTCAGTGCAACAACAGTGTTTAATCGCAGTATAACGGCAGGAAAGTCATTCGTCTCATCTGTCAGTGTAAAGGAGCAAACAGTAGGTTTGAAATTAATACCGATTTTGAAGTTACTCTGACAAAACCGTCTGCGCCTTCTAATTTGGCCGTGCTCAATAATTTCTGTCCAAAAATTTTACAAACACATACGCTTTTCGGCAATGAATCAAAAATCTTTTGTTTTAATTTATCAACACTTTGTTCCGTAACCATGGACCTGATCAGTTGCACTCGCGGCACCTTAAAATTATTGCTTGCTTTCAGGAAAATGAACTGGACACTTCTTCCGCTCCAAGCTATACGAAACAAAATGATAGGAAGCACAAAGATGCATGGGTATGTTACATGAATGTCCTGTGCAGTATGGCGCGATGCACTTAGAAAGTAACCTATCGCAATTTTGAGCCTAGCTGTTTTATCTGTGAAAAACTTCGATCACTTCTTGGAAAATTAGAAGAGCACAAAGTATTATACTAGGTCGGGAATATTTTCATTTGGGTATCAACATGCTGCAGGAGACTTGCTTTTGAAAATGCGGTTGTAGAACTCGACGGATTTAACTTTTATGTCTTGACCGCCAATGTACACAGAGCAACCGCGGAGGTGACGATTTCATATAGATCAACTCCTAATGGTGCCCGTCTATTTAAACCAGTTTTCAATAAAGTTCGCAAAGTAGCCTCTGTTTAATCGTAAAATGCAAGCCGAGAATGCTGAACGGTTATCCTTGGATTTTATTGGCTAATATTTATACCTCACCCGGCTATTGAAACCACGAAGTTTGAGGAATTCTACAAAGGATTTACATATGTGATGCTCGCATACCTGGAACTCTAATTTTGCCTAGTTGCCGATGAATTTAACAGATCTGCACCAGCTTCATTAAGACCTTTGGGATAAAGAACATTATGCAACCTCCAACCAGGTTCGATGCAATAATTGATATGGTATTTGTCAACAACCTGAATGTTTTTTTCTGTTCGTAATCATGCAACTTTTGGGAGTTCAGATTATACCACCTTAAGTTATATGCCGTTATATATAGCAAGACGAACAACAACAATTATACCGGTTGAAAAATCGAAAGTTCGGGCGGATACAATCCCTTACTCTAGAATATTCAGCGACTGCGTGAAACAATCGCCGCCACTGATGTTATTTTACTTTACGGTACGGACGTATCGAAGAAATTTGACTAGTTAACTACTTGTTTAAACTTCTGCTTCTACACCCATGTCCAACTGAAACAATTTTCAACCGTGCCCACAGATTATCCTCTCAACATCTCAAAGGACCTCGTAGACTTAAAGAACAGGCTTTTAACCGCAAAGTCTTTACATCAGTAATGTCTATATTTGTTGTATAAAACTCGTATTGCGTCGACTCTACGATATCTACGTTCTATCCATACCTGGAATCAATACTTCTCGTGCAATATGGAAAATGTTGTAACAGTTAAACTGGGTCGCCTACGGAGTTACACATACAACTTTGGATGTGGAAAAACTGAAGCCCAATTTCGTAACAAGTATAGTATGTCATCATTTGATAAATCCTCTGTTGGGTTAAGGCTAGCCTCGGATAACCCTCCTTCTGTTAAAAGCCTAGAAGTACACAGAGAATTAATCGGTCTGCGGATGAACAAATCACCTGGTCAGGATTAATTGTCTCCTATGATTCTCAAATCCGGTGCAGACTACCTGCCAGCGCCCCTCGCCGAGTTGTACACGCTGTGCTTCAGGTAGCACGAAATAGCTGACATTTGAAGTAATTCAAACATCACACCAGTTCCAAAGAAATGAACTCGCAAATATTGGACGGTCAAATGTACGTCCGTTGCTTTTAGGAAGTTAAAAAGACTTTTTCCTAAAAAGATCTCAGCACAGACCCATGTGGATGACCCACATCAGTTTGCATATCGCAGCTCAAGATTCACTTCAGTTGTGGTAGCATGATGGGTACATACTGTGTTATCCTAACAGGGCAATAAAGTCAAATTCATCCGCACCTGCTTCCTGAAGTTTAGCAACGCTTTCGGTTGTATAAACCGTGAACTACTATGGCGCGATTGTTTAGGTTCGGGAGTTGAAAGATAAAATTACCAGCCGTACCTAATGTACCAGGTTACTTGGGAAAAATTCTAATTAAATCACCACGATCTCTGCTGTGCTTCACGGAGCCATTTTGTCCTCCTTCTTTTTTTCCACATGTGTTACCTCAAACCCCATCCCTGAAAAAGCCACAATGCTGAGGTAGGCGGACGATATAATCCTTAGCCTTCATCATCCAAGCACGGAATCATCGACCAAGCTACAAACCCTAGTGGACAACCTCACAGCTTGATACAAATCCGATTGTCTACCGTTAAACACCTCAAAATGCAAGGATGTCCTATGTACGTTGTTCGAAGCAAATCGCTACCAGCAAACCCTGCCGCAGAGTCCACAACTTTGCAGTGACGGCTAATGTTTGCCGTCTTCCACTTCAATTACATACCTGGGAGTGACAGTGAGCAGTTAACTACCACCCCGTCTGGGTAGCTATTTCCCCTAAATTAATGTCCCAGCGTATTGGCTGTGCTCCGCTCGTTGTTAATCCTAAAAGAGCTTTCAGAGTACCTTTGTCTTGTTTTCTCTCCGCCGTACGTTGGGAGTGGGTTCGGGTACGTAACTTTTGTATGCGTCGATAGCTGAGCGATGTTCGCGTCTAAGCCACTAGCGCTCATACAACTTCACCCCATATCGTGTGCTTATCCTCGTTCGTTACTAGGGCTCAGCGTCTACCCAAATACGGGTAGCTAGGAAAATTCACATGCTAGCGCGATTTTTCGTCTCACCGGGGTGTAACCTGGGCTAAACCAACGCCAGCACGTCAGCGCAAATCTGCTCGATCGGCCAGCGTTCCCAGCCGTTATCATGGGCGTGCTCAAAACGTGTCAGTGACAAATGTACCCGGCTCAAATTGTTATCAAAGACGTCTCTCAATCTGAACAAGTACACCACTCAGCTTTTATCATTCATGCATATGGGAGTAGACAGTTACTCAAAATGTCTAAGTATAAGTATATGATGTAAGCTACTACAGGGCCGTTTGTAGAAACAGCTGAATCGCTATTACATGTCTGACTCTGCTGCAATCCACCTCGCAGATCACATCGTGGAAAATGGTTCGCGGGAGCATTTCCCAGGATCACCAGTGATTTACATGCGTGCTTCAGATAGACAGATGTAACAAATTGATGAATGGAACCTATTTTAAATACACCAGGAAACTAACCACTAATTCTTGTAGCATTAAGTTTGGAATCAAGCGTTGTTTGCTTAAAAGTGAGTAAAAAGAATGCTACAGATAAGTAATATAAAATATAGCCTCTTCTAACTTCGTGTCTTATGGAGATAACATCTAGTGAGGAGAAGTCATGACCTAGGAGGCTAGCCCCTCTCATGTGCATTGGTAGAAACATGTAGGGTAGTGGAAGATAAGTCGTACCAAATACCAGTGAGGTTGCAAATGATTTAACTCTAATATCGTCTCTTTGGCGCAGTAGCATAACCTGCTGGCTAGTTAGCGTTGGACTGTAGCAGCCATAGGTTCCATCCACGCTAGGTGGCCGAAGTATGCTCACAGCCAAAAGCTCCAATAAGGTGAACCGCGCGCCTGGTGCTCTTCCGGCCGTGGGTTGTGCTATGCAGCTTGTGAGCCCAACGCTCCAAGCGTTTTGACAAATTGTGGATAGGCTGTCCACTCTCATCACAAATTGTTTCACTAACATCAGGTCTCCTGCTGCCCATTTCCCGTATCAGAATGAATCACTTAAGATGGTTGCCAAGGGCAGCGGCCACTTCCATCTCTGACGCACAATGAGACCACCAAGATTCGCGGTCTCTCTTCAGGCTAGCACGGAGTTTTGCCCAGAACTCTTTGCGAGTTTAATTGGGCTCGCTTCCAGCCGGGATATGCTGGCGAGCGTCGATAAATTCCAGAAAACGAGAAGAGACCCAATGTGCATGTTGGCGATTAGACATACCACTTGAGGATTTGCCCGCTGCTAGTAATGTCTGGCGAACATGTGACCAGTGACTATCAATTGTCTCCAGTGAGCGAGTACTCAACTCGCATGTCAGCGTGCTTCGATACGCATTCAGAACAGCTGGCTTTGTCAGTTGGCTGGTGTCAATGCGCTCACAGTGTCGTCGTGGGCTTCCGCCAAAACGCATCCGTATGTCAGCAAATACAAGTGCATGATCGGTGTCCACACATGTGCTCCAAGTCGAGCGACAATTCTGGATGCAGCCTCTCCAGCGGTAACTGATAGAAATGTGATCGATCTGCGTCCAATGCTGATTCGAGGCTGATGGGCACCAAGTCACCCTCCTGCGGGTGCTGTGTCGGAAATTAGTGCTCGCAAGAAATAAGCGAGCATCTTCATACGAATGAAGTAACCCCTCACCGTTATCATTACTGGAGCCTACCCCGTGCTGACCACTCAGATGCATTTCAACAGTGGCCAACTTCCCAACTTGTGCATTCATATCCCCCGCCAGCACAACAGTGTCCGTGCTTCTTCTGTGGCGACGAAACTTAGCCAGTTGGCGGTAGAAGTCATTCTTTACCGAATCATCGTAACAGTTTGTGGGCGCGTAGGCAGCGATGATGAATGGACACCTATTAGTGCCGCACGACTTTGAAGCTTTAAATGAGCCAGCCAATCGGACCGCACACATCTGGCTACTGATTGGAATCCAATCAACCAGAGCAGTTTCAGCCCGAGGACTCAGGGCAAAGCCAACACCAGCTTGGCCGGTGCTCGAAGCTGCGTCGTCACCGGATAGGCGCACTGAGAAAATACTGTATGCGTCACCTGAAAGGAATCGCAGAGTGAGCACTGAGCTTGAGTCTTACAGGCGGGTCTCTGATAAGCAACAGATATCGATCGAGAGGGTATCCAATGTTCGGGCAAGTGCTGCCTGTTGAACGATTTGTAGCAGTGAAGCATGTTAATCCTGTGTGCGGGGCGAAATAGATTTTTGGCGAATGTCAACATAACCTCGGACGACACATATGCAGCCTCAGTTTAACCCTAGCTCCCAATGGTGGGGACGTAAGAATAGTTGCTGGATCGCAGTGAAAATTGCTGCACGTACGCTTTGTAGCGAGTATTTAGCGCTTGTCCAAGTTGCACTCCGCTTGCATTGTTGCTGGAGCGGCATGATTTTCACAGTAGACATCGCTGTCAGCGACACTTAGAGATACGTAGCTCAACGACCATTAGTTTTCAGCCTAAGTAATTAGATACCCTCAGTGCATGAGTTTGGTCATGCGGTAATTTCCTGCAACACGCCTTCAACATAGCTCACCAAAAGGCTTCAGTTATCATACGGAGAGTGCACATGATGCCACAGCCTCCAACTGCGGTACCCATTTATTGCCGCGGTTATCAGATTGATCCGATGAGCACACAGATTTCCGCTAATGTGGGGGATCGCAAGTTGGATTTACATTTGTGGTCTTATCTATATGATTTGTAGGCTGGATAAAAGGAAAACATAAAAAACACAACCATAACATTCACTTATATAGCAAACAAATCTGTTCGGTACACAAATCTCTCATGGCGGGTCTATACACAGTGCAGTGAAATATATTTACAGGGCCCGAACCATCCAACGACCGGCATCCAAAGACCGGCAATGGAAAGACGATTTCGATGAAGGTAATTATATTAGGATAGCCATGTAATCAAAGCTAGCACTAAAAAGACCCCAGTAAGTGGATGATGCTCAACAAGCTGGGATTCGTTGCTAGTCGTAGGTCCCAACCTTTCGTTTTTCCCAAGTCGTTATGTCTGTCTGCTTGTAGCAAAATAAAATGCAAGATACTTATAAGGTATCAGAAGAGATGGACTGGAAAGTGTTGGTTTCAATGCATCACATGCACATGCTATGGATTGAACTCAACAGACCAATTCTGCTGCACAGTTTCCATACACGTGTTGAGTGTCCAATGGATCTCGCGGATAACTGACCGACTCAACTCTTCACCTATTTCGTTCTGCAATCCTCGAAGCTGGCCTAGTCAGTTCCGCACTGTGGCGCGGATTTCAACCACACGAACGTAAACGTGGGTACCATCAGACATTGGAGGCTAATAATATGTGGATGCTCTCCATACAATCGATGTCGTTTCATCCAGCAACGCAGAGCCAAAAGTGAGCGCATGAGACCAACTGGGTATGACCATGTTCTGTCCATAGTACACGCCTGTCTAGCTGGTCTAATATGGGTTCCTTATTTAAATAACGTAAGATTCTACAAGGCTGTCTGTGGAAGCCGTTGACTCGCATGTACGTGCATTGCCCCGATGAGATCCACTTCGCAGATCACATAATGAAAGCCTGTTCGCAAACGCACTTCCCAGCTACAAAAGTGAGTCGCATGCGTACATCCGACAGGTAACTGCAATATAATGATGAACTGAAAATAACTTCAAATACGCCAACAAAACTAACCTCCAATTTTTGTTGCATTGCGCATTGACCCAATTGTTGTTTGCTAAAAGGAGATCAACATGGGAGCTACAGATGGCTTGGAGTGCGGATGGGACTGTGGACGATTCCGTCCGAGAGCATATCCTGCATGGAGGCAGGTGAACATGAAACGGTTCCATTTTACCTGTATAACTTCGTCTTATTTTTTGATTGAATTTGTATTGTTGCAATCAAAACCTACCTTTGACAAATTCATTTCATTAAAATTTAACTATATCATGCAGCGGTCCTCACACAGCAAAAGAGTCGCCTTGTCTGCCGCATACAGCAGAGCGGACAAACGATAACGAGCCAATGCTGGAAGCTGACTTTTTTCTTTCCAACCTCCCTCCCCTACTACAATCCAGACCATAGTCACTCACCTCCCATCCACAATTCCCATGGTTATTTACAGCAGCCGTAATGTCACTGGAGTCACCTCGTGCAGTGCTACCTTCGCACACTACCCAATGAAAGCCCATCGGCAGCCGTCCCTTATAATGCCAGGGTGTCTGGTTATGCAGCGCCGTTGAAGGTTTACATGCTAAAAATACGTCAACACCATGCATTCGGACACACCTTGGACACGCTGGGTATTGACGTGTGGTGTGCGTTCTGAACTGGTATCAGTAACCCACATTGTGGTGTCGAATTACCTGCGACCGGCTGGTCCACTCATTATTGGTCACGCGCATTCGGAGACAAAAGTGCGTAAACTACGGGTCAAGCTGTTGTGGACATTGTTCTCAGCTCTAATGTTTAGTCCTCGTTCGCAGATTTTAGTTCCGTGTGCACCTGTTTGTGTGCAACCCGTTTGGTCACATCAACCAAGGTATCTTCACGAAGAAATACAAGTCGAATTTGGTTTGTGATTGCAACTCATGAAGACAAGAATAATTGAGCCGGTAAATACGCATTGTCACCAAATAAGTGCCTTAAACCCTTCAGAATATCGATTTTATTCGGGACCTCCACCACATTACTCACCGGGTCAAAATATACAAAGCTCGGTTGAACACGAAACAACTTTGTCGCTAGCATTGTTGTGGCTCTCAGATAAGCTCTCATATAAGCGCCTAAGTTAGGAGGGGAATGGTTATGTTTAACACTAATGTCCGTTCGGGGTTGTTCATGTATTGTGGGAGTTCTATATCAGTACTACGGATGCGCTGTCTGATGGTTGATAACATCACATCTGTTTCCTCGTTGGATTGCTTGTTGACCTCAAAACGTAAGTTGTCCAAGTCAAGTGCACTGCATGCTAGTGGGATTGCTGCCTCGATATTTGTTCGTTTCTAACATTGTGTCTCGTTTTTGGTGAACCCCTGAGACAGCCAATCGTTGACCTGGAAGACTCAAGTGAACTTGTTCGCCTAAAGAATAATTCGGGTTGCAGACAATCATGCTAGCAAATGTTGGAGTCGATTTCAAACACATCAGTTTTTCATTTCCTTATTGTGTTTACTCCATCAACATGTCCGCACCGTGTTTGTATTTGGTCCTGTACTCCCACGCCATAACAAGGCTAACCGACGGCTAATTTTCGCGTGTTCCTGCAGAACGATTTACATCACATGTACTAACATTATTATTACTGTTCTCATTAATACCATGGCGACATATGCCTAGGAGCTTGATCTAACTCATGTGGGTTCGCGGTTCTTAAGAGATTGACTGAAATAAACTGGGTAGGCAATCGGCAATCGGCACTTGTTGATCTATAAATTAAATTTCGCAAATCCCTGCAACCGATGGCTTTGCGTTAGCGTCAAAGTCCCGCGACGATATTCCATTCCTATTCAACTCACAATAAAGGCCGAACCTTTAGGCGTTGCATCTATCTGGCCCACGGCAACTTGTTGCATATACAGGCTCTACTGACGCCAGGAGGAGCAACACAAGTAACCAGGTTACTTCAGTTGTAGTTCATGGGAATATTCACTGAAATGATGTGTTGGACCAAAAGTACGGATATAGGACGAGATGAAGGAAACTTACGCTGTTTCCAAGCTTAGGAATAGGGGCCACTTTCTGTGAGGTCAGTAAATGCACCGTTGTATTTTCGGTTCCTGCTGGATGAAGACGTCACAGTTAGACTGACTTTGCTAAATAATCCAAAACAGATGGTGTTTCATGAAAATAAAATGGGCGATGACAAATTAGTTGTACTATATTTGCACGGTAGCGCATCCAGTTTACACGTTATTATTGCAGACAATCTGTCTTGTGAATAGAATAAATGTAGAATACAGGCATGCTCACTAGATATTTACCAGCAATAGGGTTCTCATAACAATGCGCAAATATTTATTCCATGTTAAGCATCATATTACTCACTCGATTTAACATTTCCCATCGGTGGAGAAACGGATATTTTGTTCCATACAAAAATGCTCGCTGATAATTTGCGGAATATCAACGTCTGATCACGTGTGGGGTGAAATAAATTTCTGGCGAATGTTAACATAACCTCGGACGACACTCTATTCAGCATCACTTTAACCCTAGTTCCCAATGCTCGGGAACTGAGAACATTTGCTGGAAGGCAGCGAGAAATTTTGCATGTGTGCCATTTCTAGCTAGTATTTAGCGCTTGTCCAAGTTGCACTCTGCTTGCATTGTTGCTGGAGCGGTATGATTTTCACAGTAGACGTTGCTCTCAGCCACATCCAGACATACGTTACTCAAGTTTCATTTGCATTCAGGCCAAGTGAGGAAATACCCTCACTGTATGGGTTTCCTCGTACGGTGCTTTTCTGCAACCTGCTTTCAACACAGCTAATTAAACGGATTCATTATCCTATTGAGATTGCACATGTTTCCACTATCTTTTACTGCAATACCCATTTTACGCCGGGGTATGATGTTGTTCCGATGAGTACGCAGACTACTTTACACAATGCGGGCTAGCAGGTTGGTTTTTCAGCTGTGAGCACAGGCATATTATTTTGTTGATTCCCAGACGAGCTGCACCGGAACGTATGATGGAAAACTGTTAGCACATGCGCATGTTGCAGTGATTCCGAACAGCGTTAAAATTGCAAATAATAAAATACAAGTGCACTTTTTTAAGCCAATGAATGTTAATAGGTCTTGTTAATGATATAACGGAATCAATAGCAAAAACAAAGCAATTAGTTTAAACATGAGATATTCCTTTCCTATCTTCGTAAATATTTAAGCCCTACATGTCCACGTATGAGTTTATTTAATTAATGCACCCTGAAGAATTGTCCTGTGGTGTTACCCGTTAAAGCATATTGGCAGTAAGGGCACCGTATCGAAAAGGAACGTCGTAAGTTTGTATTACTTTGTACCGAGAGCTGTGCTGTCCGTGTGTTTTCCTTTCTAGAGCTCATTAGGAAAGCGCTGTATGCAGACTTCTTGCATGCAGCCTTATCCCATAAGCCAATTTGTATGTTCCTTGCATGCACTCAGGTTCCACAAGGGTGGGGGCTCAGAACACACTACATACTTTCCGGGGATAGGGTATCCTCATACGAACGAAATTCGCTGTGGGATACGTTCTCCCACCCTTTTTATACTTAGCCTAGTAAACAACGCATTTTTGGTATTCTCTCTGATCGGCGCTTGGTTCCGATGCAATGGTTGCATAAAACTGAGTTCGACTTGTTCGCGTTAGCATTAGCTCCGTGGAGGTCCTTGCCATTGCAGTATGTGTAGTGTTTCTGTATACCTCCAAGGCAGTTACCAACGCATTATCCCAAGATTTTCCCAGAAGCCGGAGGACTTGCAGAGGCTTGTTTAAGGTACGAATGAGTCGTTCGACGAGTCCATTCCCTTCAGGATTAAAAGGTACGGTCCTTGAATATCTGATACCATTGTGCCTTAGGAATTCGGCAAACACATTCTTATGAAAACGAGGGCCGTTAGAAGCGACAATTTCTTTTAGTTACCCGTGCCTTGCAAACAAACAGCGGTGCCACTTTCTGATGACGGCTGTAGTTACGTCATTGCATAGAATAACCTCTGGCCACTTGATATAGAAAAAATGCAGTCACTAGAATCTTTCGGTTTTTCAGCGGTGCATGGGCAACCGGGCGCATAATGTGGAGGACAAGTTTTGGCAATGGCTTCTTTGAGTGCAAGATAGGTTGGACTAGAGCATTCAGAGACCTCGCATCCTTATCGCATTATTGGAAGGCATACCATTCCCGAATATCCGCCTCGACGCTGGCATTCAACTTCGGTTTCCAATAGTATTGTCCTATCCTGGATGACCTTCATGCGCACACGTAACCGCCAGAGGAATAAGGGTTGCAGGGACTACAAGCTGTTCGCCGCCAATAATGCCGATGTTCACAGTAGAAACCTCGTGCCACAGAGCATAGTATAAAAGTAACTCAGGTTGGGTCTTGGAACGACAGAGTCATGAAGTGGATATGTACCCACGAAGCTTGGCTAGGACGGGGTCTTTTTTAGTGTGTTATCGTATTAGGTCGATGTTATTGTAGATGTTCCGTCTGAGAGACTAGATATCATTTTCACCTCCTCTTAACCACCTTTTTCCCATTATTGGATAGTGGGAGTCTCGACAGGACATCTGCAAGTTGGTTAATGCACCTGACACGTATTTACTTCATAATCATATTTTAATGGACGTGATTCCCAGCGACTTAAGCGGAACGGCTTTTGACCTTTGTTACCGAGACGTAATCGCGTTGTAAGAGCAGAATGATCGGTGAGCAAAAGTGGATCGATTTCCGAATAATCAATGTGTCATTTCTCGCACGCACTGAGGCATGCAAGCGCCTCCTTTTCACCGGTAGGATAATTACTTTCAGTGTCGGACAAGGTACGCTATGCGTACGCAATCACTTTCTCCTAGCCATCATGCAGTTGGGACAAAACTGCACCCAAGGTAATATCTGAAGCATCCGTTGAAACAAACGTTTCACTGTGATTATTAAAGATCGCTACTGTAAGAGTGGATTCAAACATCGCTCGTATACTCATTTCAGCATTGTCTTGTTCAGTGGCCCAACGAAACACCTGGTTCTGGCGCGCCCACCTCTGCAAATGCTTAGTAATCGTCGCAAAATTTGGTAAATGCTGAAGATAATGACAGCACAAACATAAGAAATGGTTCATCATTGTAACAGTGCATGATTTTTGACAATCGAGAATGGCACCGGTGTTCTGCAGATTAGGCGTAATACCCTAGGCAGAAATAACATGCCCAATAAACTCTACCTCCGTTACAGCGAACTGGCAGTTCCTGGTATCAGTCGTATATTCAGTTCATTCCGTCTATGCAGTACGTTATGTAGTTTTTCCTTGTTTTCGGTAGGGTTGCTACCAAAGGCATGGACGTCATTCATGGGGACAACACATCCTTTGAGATCGGATAGCGATAGCATAATAAATTTCTGGGAAGCTGGTGGGCCACAACTAAGGCACATTGGTAGCACTTTGTACTGCTACCAGCCGTCATGTGTGAGGCAAGCATTTAAATGTCGGCAATCTGAAGTCAGTGGCATGCGGCATTACGCACTGCTAATACCCACTTTTGAGAAAAGTTTGGCGCTTGAAATTCCAACCATCAACTCGTCGACACACGGCAGAGGGAATTTGTCCACAATTATATGTCGATTAAGCGCTCAAGCTATCTTATCTCAGAATTCGGCGTTACCGAAAACAGTTGCTTGGAACAGTGTTCCAAATACACTTCTCACGAGTTTTCCGAGTTTCGCAAATCACATGACGTGTAACAACATACAAACTCCACGTACGATCCGGGGTCAAACGGGCAGACTGAACGTTCTGTCAATACGGTTAAGCGAGCATAATTAAAGTGGAAAGATAGAAGAATATCCAGGAACCATTGACAAATGTTGGCACATTTACCGTTACGGATGTCAGGTCCCAGCAGTACCATATAAGATATCCCCCATCCGAAGCGTTTCTCTGTAGGCGTGTCAGAACGATCCTTATACTTTGAAGCCCTTGCTACACAAGAAAAGAGAGCAATGTTAACATGAGTTGGTGGCTTTTAACCGCCATTATGGAACACGCCCCCCGGCATTTCGTACTTGATGATGGTGTGTACATAAAGAAGTTCCTGACGTGTAGATATCCTGGATTCCTGGCTGTGTCGTTGAACTGATTTCAAGTGTTTTGTACGGAATATAAGTCCAATCAAACCATATGACCTAGACATGTGAATCACATTAGACCCCTTTTTATATCCAAGGGACTCCCAAAGAGGGAAGCTCACCACTCTTAGACATCTTCTGGATACGTAAAAAATTACCGCGGTCTGCAGGATCTGTCGTCCAAACAGAAAACGAAACTAACAGATCGAAGATACTCAAAGCGAATCAGAGCGTCAGTGCAGAGGACTCGAGGTGAACCCAAGACGTAAAGCACATCAAACAAACGTGGCGTGCTACTTGGTTCGGTTAAAGGGAGCGAGCAGTTAGACGGACTTGAGCATCTCACGCTGCTCACAGCTAGATAGTTTGATATGCGTGAACGTCTCGTCCACCTGATTGTGTTGTACACGACCACGCAGTCTTGCAGATGTAAAGACCGCTCACCATTCAGATGTCGTTTCATGTAGTTGGCCTACTGATCTATTTATCTTTCGCTTCCCGGTTGCTCAGCTTTGTCAGGCTTTCTATCCCGCTCGCCCCGGCACGTGGGTGTTCTGGTTCCCGTTCTGAGGGGGTTCAGTTGCAGTCAGCAGACATCATAGTCATACTCCCGGTTGTTTCAGCCACCTTAAGTTTCGGACACTCCCCAAGTTAATCTCTACAAACAAACAGCATCTCACAATGTTCAGTGCATCGCATTTTGGTACCTGGGTGATGAGTGAACTGACGTTAATGTAACTCATCATCTTGGTTTCTCACGAATTTTTGACAGTTCATTACAAACGAATTCGTTCAATCGGTCAAAGGCTGAAACATACTAAAGATTGCCCATAGAACCGAAAATGCCTAACAGCTGTAAAACCAGATGAAGGTATTCTGAATATTATTACAATGATTAGCAATCAGTCAAAAAACATGGGCATGCATTAGTGATTGTGCGCCAACCTAGATCAAAAACGACGTGCTTAAAGATGGTGAAATATATATATGATCAAGGAATGCTTAAGCAAAAGCTAGATTTCGTTATGGATGAATTAATACGGAAAAGGAAGAGAAAATATAAGACAATTAGCACAGCAACGCGCAGTCGGAAGTGAGCGCATGGGACATATTAATATTACAATGCTCTGCCCATAATACCCGCCTGTCTAGCAGGTCTCGTCTTTGATCATTGTTCAAATATGGACGCGTCTAGAAGGTCGTCCTTAGAAGTAATTGATTCGCTTGTACGTGCCTGACCCCCGATGCGATCCACCTGCAGATCACATCCCGAATCTTGTTCGCAGGCATATTTTCCAGTACAAAGTTGATTGCATGCGTGCACCCGACAGATAACTGAAATATATAGATGAATGGAACCTAACTTGAAATTCACCAGAAAACTGACCTTCAATTTTTCTGGCGTTGCGCCTTATCCCAAGCTTTATTTGCTGAAAAAAAGTTTAAAGTGCAAATTACTGATGGCTTGAATTGCGGATGGTTGTGCGGATGAAACTGCTCGAATAACTATTCTGCATGTAGGCAGGATGAGGTTCCAGGATGGCTCAAAAATCTTCACTTTTCTTTTGAATATATGTATATTACCTCGGTCACAATTTCCAATTCATGAACGCATTTCCTCAACCCACAACAATATCCAACGTTGGTCATCGCATGGCTCACCAATGGTAGCAGCATATATGCTGTTTCACGTTAAGGCAGATAAGAGCAAACATGATAATATTAGAGACAACCATCTTTCTTTTCCACTTTTATATTTTACTTCGCACCCGAAACCATTTACCTAGACTTCTTCCAACATTTCCGGCTTAGTTGACTGCTACTGTAATGTAGCTTGGATCCACATAATAGAACACTGAGTTCCCAAACCATCCACTAAAATCCTATCTGCTGCAGTCCCTTATAAGGCCACGACATCGATTATCCATCTGCCTGCAACGTTTAATTTCTAAGGGGAACTACGTCACCAAGACGCAGTCGCACAAATGTTGGACACACTGGTTATTTACGTGTGTTGTTTAACTGAAATTTGGATCAATAACTCTAACGGTGGTGTCGAAATAACTGAGCCCGTCTTGTCCTCTCACTATTGGCCGCACGCAATTGGAGACACAGAAGCGAAAACTACGGGTCAAGCTGTGGTTGACAGCGTCCTCAGCTGCAATATTTAGCCATTTATGGTAAACTTGGATTTCCCGGACTAAGCGTTTGTGTGCAACTAGCTTTAGCGCCATCATCTGATCGTGATTCACAGAGAAGTGGAAGTCGACTTATGCTTGTGATTGCACCTCATGCAGACAAGAAAAACGGAACCTACTAGGGACGCATCGTTACCGAATACGAGCCGCAAACGCTGGAAAATTAGGATGCTTTTTTGGACGCACTGCCATAATAACCATCCTGGTCACGACAAACATGGCTTGCTTGAGTACGACGCATCTTTGTCGCTAAACATTGCTGTGGCTCTCTCAGGCTTATAGGGCTAAGCGCCCAAGGTTGGAGGAGGCTGATCAGGTGTGCACTGATGTCGTTCGGTGTTGTTCATGTATGGTGGGCGTTCCATGTCGGCCACTACGGATGCGCGTTATTTGATTTTTGAGGACAAAACATCTGGTTCCTCGTTGGACGGTTTGTTGACCACAAAACGTAAACGGTCCCAGTCGAGTACTCCGCATGTTAGCGGCATTGCTGCCTCGATGCTTGCTTGTTTCTACCATTTTGCATATTTGGGTGACCCTTTAACGTATCCAAGTATGGACCTGGAAGAAGAAAGTGTATAAGTTCGCTGAAAGTCTAATTCCGCTTGCAAACTTTCCTGTATCTGGATGGGGACCTCGAAATCAGGCAAATCAGTGACGGATTGCACCGTTATGTACTATGCTGTC
>CALYDF020001952.1:30144-56421 GCA_944474145.2 Dicrocoelium dendriticum
CATAAAAATGAAGAGATCCCACTGTGGTGAAACCTGATACTGAGCCAACACGGGAGAGGCATGGACATTTGCGTGGTCTTAGAGTGGACCGTAATCACTTGTTACCTTTGTGAAACAATCTCTTGAATGAGGTGCTAGTGAAATCAATAATGGATATGCACATCACCGAACTACAAAGGATGTGGACCAAAAACAACGTAGGCAGCGTTTCAGTCAACAGAAACTGGGACACTGTTAATGTAAAGCTGGCAAATGTTTCGCTGCAAGCTTCTATCTGATCTTCGGCTGAAGGCAGTGAGCGACAAATCTCACAAAACCCAAGGCGATGGGAATCACACCAGCACAGTGCAATAACACTGCGTCTGACGAGTCTATACAACTGGGAATCAAGAAATAGACCAGAATATTTGCGCTGTGGGTAGGTTATGTATTGGATAACTTATGAGACCGAGACGGACACTATTTAAGAGCAAGTAGAAAGGTTTCTGTACAACTCTGTCGAATTATGGTGATGGTTGGTCATTTAATAGTTTATTCTTGTTCGATTAGGAATTCGTATTGTTGTCATTAGTTCCGGGTATAGGAAGTCTGCTTTTGGCATTGTATGTTCATTGTTTCTCAAAAGCACAGTTTTCCTAACTAATCGTCGATAGATGTTTGAAAACACTTTATGGAATCAGCCTCTATTAATCCTTTTGGTAATGTATTCAATATGTTTATGATTTTTCCTTCTATACAAAGCTGATATGATAATTTGCTCATTCACGGGACCCTGAGTCTGTACCGGTGTCCTCGGGTGTTACAGGGTTCCGGCAGGTGAAATATTGACCGCAGTATGGGGAAGTGATTCAAATGGGTCATAATTAGGTTAATTCTTACTCGACGATAGGATAGTGTGTAGAGTCCGAGCATTGCACAACGTTTTTCCTATGGAACCTTTCGTAGACGCGGTCTCATTCTAGTTACGATATGCTGCATTTTCCCAGCTGATCAGTTTCCCACTGGGTTATTTGATGGCAAACTGGGAACCATATTCAATGATTGGTCTAATAAGCGAGGTGAATAGACGAGGGAGAGTTTCTTCGGGCCATGTGGAGAAACTGCTTCTTAATGCCCAGAGCATACAAAGTCCCGCACCATACGAGTTCTCTGAATTTTCTGTCTGTCTCATATCATGTCGCGAGAGATATCCTAAGTCTCTGACATAAGTGTTGGGATTGAGCAACTGGTCGTCCAATGTGTATGATCGAGTGGTTGGAGACCTGGTGATAATGATGAACTCCGACTTGCTTTCGTTGACTGGAAGTTGCATTTCAGTGGACAATAATGAAAGTCGACCTACGTCGTGCTGGAGGAGAACGCAGTCGTCCTGGTTCCCAATGATCCTTCAGCTTTTCAACTGATCTGCCAACAGGGCACTTGGTGACTGGAGTTGCAGCGGAAGATCGTTGATATGAATAAGAGATGATACTGGTCCAAGTAAAGTTATTTGAGGCACGCCACTGATAGATGAAAAGCATCCTGTCAGACAGTCATTGACCTGTACTCTAAACTTTTGTACCACAATAAATTCATTTAACCACTGAAGTAGCGTGCCACCGATTCCTTATGCCCTCAGCTTACGAAGAAATACCTCGTGGTTCACTCTGTCAAATGCCTTATTAAAGTCGATGTACACCACGTCAACATCCTACTGTTCATTGAGAGCTCGTACCCACTGCTGTTTTGCGTACATCAAGTTGGTGATACAGGATCGCCCTTACGTAAAGCCGTGTTGCGATGGTGTCAGTACATCCATCGATTCGATGAACGACAGCAGACACATTTTCACAACATTTTGAGAACTTTGAATAATATCTAGTCAAACAGATTGGTCTATATTTTTCAATTTTATTCTTATCACCACTCTTGGGAAACGGTCTAACTAGCGAGCATTTCCATTCATTGGGGACAGATCCTTCAAATGGTGATTTGTTGAATCGGTTTGTCACGGCTGGTGAGAGGATAATCATTATGGACTTGAGTATCAGTAGGTTCATGCCGCCTTGTCCGGGAGGCTTTGCACTATATAGGTTGACAAGTAGGTGATACCCTTCGACTGCATCACATTATAGGCTGTCGAATAAGACTGTCGCAACCTGTGCCCGTACTGGAACAGCTGTCGGTTTACTAGCAATTACGGTGATGAAGTGCGTAGCAAATGCGTCCGCGCTCTTCGCGCTAGAAATAATCATCTGTCCGTCCAAACTCTCTAATACCGGTAGGTCGCCCTCAGCTTTCAGTAGACGTTTCAAGAAGGCAAGTATGCTTATGGGTGCAGTTGTGGCCGAGGATGCCAGCTCCTCTTTGAATTGCTGGCGTTTCTTGGTGTTTGCGGCGTAACATAAGTTAAGCTGTTTCTTGTACACCGTGTAATCTTCATCACAACCAGAGCTGATGTTTCTATTCCCAACTTTGCCACACCGTCGCGCTAACTATCTATATTTCGTATCAAACCAATGGGGTTTGACAAGTCCGATTTTTGAATACTTGAGATGAACGAATGGAGTGCGCAGTAAGTTAGGTTCCCCGTTCATTAATGACTAATAGGCCTCTAAAAACGCATCCTGTGGTAGTGTCCAATCAGTCTGAGTTGCGGCTTGGACGAGCGCGTTGAAGTCCGTCTTCAAATAGTTGAACATCAGCTTCCGTTGGTTGTACTAAGCTAACGACAGTTCTTCGCTTGCCACAGTGGAGCAGTGGTCAGTGTTCGCCAGAGGTTTGAGGACCATGATCTCTTTCAGCTTCTGCCCGCAGCTCGTAAACACTAGGTCCACACAAGATGCGGAGTGCGCAGTTGCGCGCGTCAGTTGGCTGACGTGTTGCGTTGTCCCGATTTCGATAGACATTTTAGCGAATTGAGCCTCAACTTCGCCATGATCGGGAAGAAGGCGAACGTCTGGACAGAATATCTAAGGTAAACTTAGATCCCGTATCAGTAAAAACTGAGGGCGGCTCCCGTAAACATGGTAGCCAATACCAACAACGGTTTAATCGGCTACGGTAGATAGCACCCACTATTAATTCTGCGCGTCTGAGGCGGACTGTGCACCACCATAGATCGCATAACTTATCCTCGCTCCGATAGGAGCTGGTAAATTTGTCATATAGTGACGGTTTTATGTACAACAGAAAAAGAACCGTGAGCCTTTGATTTACGATCGCATGGGAAAAAAGAGTATCGTGACAACGCGACTTCTTGGGATAGGACGTCGGAGTTCAGGCAAGTCTCTGCAAGTCATAAAACGTCCAGACGCTCCGAAAGAGCGAGACGGCACAATACGTCATGTTTGTTCATTAGGCTGTACACGTTGGCAAACGCCACAGAGAGGTCCCGGGAGGTACTGCGGAACGTGCCTGGGGGTTGAGCAATCGGTTGTTACGGGTTCGTACACCTTATTGATCACCCGAAAATTTACAATTTATAAGTCAGGCTCACATTCTTCTGTACGATGTTTGAGCTCGATGACCGCAGTCTTCAAACGATCCCAGTCTTCGGGTTCCAAGTCTCGGGGATTGTAATACTTTATGCCTTTCAGCCTTGACAGATTAGCCAGGATGAGCTGCGGCACATTGTGAGTTGCAAATATGCTCTTCAGAGGTCCACATGACTTGTTAGTTTCTGGCCAACTAAAATAACTTGTTTAATCGTCACACTGTCTTCGCCCACATCCAAGAGTCTATGGACGAGCCCCTGGAGAAACTGAACATCGTGATCATAACGTATCTGAGGGTATTCATCTTTGGTACATGGAAGACCATGAGATTATGACATCTCAGCGAAATCGGTGATGAACCTGTGGGAGCAGAACCAGAGGCGCTTATAAGCTTACGTTTTTGTTTATCAGCAGGGGTCGCGTGAACTCGATTGCGTGGCCCGTTGCTCCTTTGAGTTATCTATGGATACCCAGTGTTCAGAAGTTCACAGACAGGCACTGAGAAATTCACCGACCGATCAGTGAAGTGGCATCAAATAGGTTCCGATTCTGAGACTTCCATCGGTGGGGACACTGAACCTGAGGCTTGGCCAGGGTGGAAGACGCCGGTGGTGGTGCAGCTCGCAGAGTGGCAACAGTAGGCAAAGTGACAGGGGTACTTTCCCGAGGGCCTTTGACCCCACTTGGTGAAAGGTTTGTTTCTGTCTGAGGGAGAGATTTTCCCGTAGTTATTGGCGGTTGCTGTGTATTCTGATGTCTTGCACCGCGACATTTATCACATATAACTTAAAAAAACCGATGTCAGATGTCGAGAGATTTTCGAAAGACGTCAACGAATAAGCCAATGCACGAAATATGAAACAAAACATTGCTGTCAAAGCAGCGAAGTGTATTAGCCTAATTTCCTACAACTTTAGAACAAGAACCAGAAGTAGCTTGAGACTGCATCGCAATGTAGAGCAAATTCAAGATGCCGGACAGAGATGGCAGTAGGGCAAATCAATAAGATCTCCCGAATTAGCCAAAGAAAAGCCATGAATTTTGCACCGATTAGAAAATACGCCAAGGAAAAGATTGGTGCAAATTCACACAGCAAAACACTGATAACAGAGTAATCCGAAGGAATAGTAGTATACAGGACACGGCGATCCCAAACTCCGCGACGTCCATGTGAAGCCGATGAATCTGAAGGCGAATCAGTCGCCCATCAGCCAGCGAGAAACCATTAGTCGCTGACCAATCACTGGTCGGCGAAAATTCACGTCTGGATTGAAGAAGCTCTGAAGGACTGCTGAAATCCGACAAGTTCATATGTATGTAGAATGAAGCCAAGGATCTCCTCAGCAAACTAACTGTGCTTCTGTAACGTATGTTTGCGATTTCTAAGGATTGATTTTCCATTAACTTATCGTAGATGCACCAACATGATGCTGGTGCTGAGGTCGAGATACCAGGAATGGCACCCATTCGGTACGACTGTCCCACCATGTAATTTTGGGTCCTTTTACTACCGTGGTTATCTTCAATGTGAACTACCTGATGATCTGGAACTTCATGTTAGAGACTCGTTATGCTACCGTTTCAGATTAAAATAAAAGGCACAAAAATTTGTAGCTCCTGCTTACCGCTCAGCAACATCAAATCTGGAAAAGTATCCTGGTTTGATAGTTGACCTTCTCAGGGTAAAACTACATAGATCCAGCTACATCCTAAGCTCAGAGAAGTTCAATATACATAAAAGGAAAGACCCACCATCGCCAAACCAGCTGCTCAAATACAATGGGCAACAGAGTAAAGCTTGCTTTTTACAACCAAATTATTTGTCACGCAAAACTTCAGGTAAGGAAATATTCGTCCTTACGGAATTGTTGCACAAAAATAAAAACGTATCATGGTTAATCAAAAATATTGTGGTGGATAACATCAGTGACGGTGGAGCCATCGCATCTGGTTAGCTGTTTAGAGCACTGTATCCATCTGAACATCCTAACTTAACTCACATAATTACACGCTAACGCGTTCTAAAATATCTCGTCGGAGCATCCGTTTGTGGGTTGTCGAGCAACGATCCCATGACAGGCGTTGGGACAGATTTCATTGAAAGACCCAGCTACCTAATTAGCAGACCATCGGAAACCAAACCAATTCGTTCAGCAAAAGTGCTGTCAATTCGGAGAAGCAGAGTTCGCAAATGTATGACAATAAGGGAAGCGAAACAGCATGCATGCTAGGCCAACCACAATCCGGAGAATTAGGGTAATATCTTGACCACAGCAAAACATTGCGCCAAAAATTGTCCGTGAGAAAATATCTACTTACCAAGTGTGTCAAGCCATAAGGTTTCTGACAAACGAACAAACAACTGTACGGACATGCCAACAGCCTTCGCAAAGTGAATCTGAGCAATAGCGTGGTCTGGGAGTGAAATTAGGCAGAGATTGTTTGGCCGCTCTCGCCATGATCACTAGACGCTTGAGCTCCACAAGCGAAGTTTGGCACAACGGTTAGAAGTTGATTGTTTCCTTTGTAGATAAAGCATTGCATCCCGCTAGCTTTCCCAAAAGACTGTAATGTACAAAGCACAGCTGAAGCAACCAGTAAGTTGCGGGTGCAATACGCCTTGATTTGTCAACTCGCTTTGTGTCCACGTCACCTACCCTCATTCACTTCACAGACTCCAGGGTTTAAACAGGGTTTAAACTTCTGAGGACACCGTCCGAAAATTTTGAGTTAGCTTGGCTGCTCCCGAAATGGTATCGGAGGCGATCAACGCCTGACATGACAATAGTGAATTTGGACCACAAGAATTACGGTGAGGATCATTGTTTTAATTAGTACAGACACCGAATACAGATGAGCTGGTCCCGGTTGTTCCTATCTCAGTTCAGCCAACCGTATAAACAAGCGCTTCATAAAACTCTAGCTGACCGGCACTATTTGTTCCAGTCCAACGCAACGAACCTAACTCCCAATACGTCAACCAATACAATACTGCTACATCGGCACTCAAGTGTTTTATTCTTAGCTCCAGGAGTTGCGCCATCGAATTGAAACAACTAGTTTGGACATCATAGTAGTTACTGAAACTTGGCTTTCAAACGATATACTTAACTTAGAGATTGAAGTCGGGGAAATGTCTGCCATTCGAATGGATAATCCATCTCGAAGTGGCGGTGTTGCCACCTACTCTTGAAATACTTCAAATAGGAGGCCCTTACCCAACATTCCCTTGTCAATTCCTACGCATTATTTTGCCGACTGCACCTAGCAGATCGCCATGGTAGATCGCAGAAGAAGACGCATGATGCTTACCACAGCAGTTATCTGTACACCGCCGAATTCATCAGCAGGTAGCGATAACATTCTGGTAAACGCTCTCCGCCAAGCTGTTTCCCAAACATACTTTCGCTATCTTATAATGGGCGAATTTAAGGAACCTTCAATACTATCTGTGTCTTCCAGTGCGTCATCATTCGAATTAAAATTACTTGGTTACACGACTGGCAGTTTTGCATAATCATGTACATCGACCAAGCAGACACCGCGGTTCGAACAAGCCATTACTTCTGTACCTAAACCTGAGTAATGCAGAGTTGATGGTTGAGTTAGTAGAATACGATCCTCCACTGGGCCGTAGCAACCACACAGTCCTACTCTTGTTTATGTGCGTCATGGTGGTATATTTTATAATGAAAGAGAAAGTCAACTACCTATTACGGACTATGTTATGCTTTACAAACTAGACACCTTTGTTTGGCATCTCCAGCCCCATAGTTTATCGAATGAGGTATAGAATGATGTGAAAGATAATGTTATCTGGGTCATACCATTAGTATTCAAAATTGTATCGTTACGAGCATTACGCTG
Organism: Dicrocoelium dendriticum; assembly: GCA_944474145.2. Classification (NCBI taxonomy): domain Eukaryota; kingdom Metazoa; phylum Platyhelminthes; class Trematoda; order Plagiorchiida; family Dicrocoeliidae; genus Dicrocoelium; species Dicrocoelium dendriticum. The sequence goes on from CALYDF020001952.1 coordinate 37,488, forward strand.
GACCAGTACTTGAATTCGGAGCGGAACAAGTAAATGGATAAACAAAAGTATGAGATCCGGAGCCAAACTGATTAAAAACCATATGACATCACATGGCAGAATTACAAAACAATTAGTATCTACGGCTAGCCGCTCATTAGGTTCGATAAATACGAATGGAAGGAAACTATACCACAAAAGTCTACGAGCAACACCGAAATATTAAACAGTTAGGGGTTTAGAAAAACGTAGTTAGCTCGCAATACCACCACACAATATGGCCAGTGGCCTAACAGCCACTGCTGGTGATGCCGCAAATGCTCTAATCCTGCAGTTTGGCACAGTCGCAACAAGTATCATGGAACCTTCGCCCTATCAACTCTCAAAAATGTTGCCTGCTTATTCAGAGCCACCTTTACGCCAGCTGACCTGCCGAGAAGCCTCCTCGTCTTTCCAGATGGGTGGTCCGGGTTATCTCGGTCCAGCGAATGGTTCCGCGGCAGTGTTGCAGGACGTGTTGGGTTTTTCCCCGGCAATCGTTCTCCCTATAAAACGTCACATAAGTTTGTCTAACAACACGGCGACGTGGCGACCGTGTCTCGCCACTAAATAAAGCCACTGCCCTTTGGTTCACCTTAGTGAAGCAATGCATCTCAGCATCATATTGCTGAAGTCGTATGAAGGATTAGGACCCTGTTTGGCCACTCACCAAACAAAAGGCGTATGAACTGAGCTACTAGTCTTCGCCTCCCAATGAGCGCGATTCCCTGACTTCGCTCCGCTGCCTTGCGGGTGGGTTATTGAGTCAAATTTTGGGTGGGGGAATCCCCTGAGACGAATTCCTGCTTGGGCTTGGGCAACCGAGTAGTATCGCGCCTTCTGTGAAAAACATGGATTCTACATTTACAACTACGTCTCTTAATTCTGCTGCTACCTTCCATACTACCTTCCATACTACTACTACTACATCAAAAGCCAACATTGGTCTTGTTGCTTATCCGCAACCTGCTGAATATACTTCCAATGCCCGTCTCGCTGATATCCAAGTAGTCCGGCTATCATATATCCCTCGATCCCTTTCTTCATTCCGCCTGTCAGCGTTCAATGTTCGTACCCTCGTACATAGTGAACAAAAGCTGGCGTAGCGCACTCTCCAGAGTCCCTCGCCATCGATGTTTGTTGCCTTCCCGAGACTCGATTGCAGGTTCCCAGCACAGTGTTTACTTTGTCGTCCTCGGCTGCTCTTGAAACAAGATATTACCTTCGTCTGTCTGGTGACGTGGAGGCGGCAACATCCGGCTCAGCTGTTATCGGTGTCGCATTGAGTGACAAAGGGGATGCTGCATTGTTCGACTAGTTTCCAATCGACAGTCGGCTGTGTTCAGTTCGGCTTCAAGACTTATGTAGAAGCAACAGACATCGTGAATAGAGGCGCAATTCGTTTGTCGTTTGTGCATACGCACCAAATGAATGCAGCTGTGCATCCGTTAAGGAGGACTTTTATTGTGGACTCTAAAACCTTTTGAACAAGACCGAACAGTCAGATGTCATCGTCCATGTCGGCAATCTCAATGGACGATTGGGTCGTCTGCTTCCGTGCGAACGTCATCTTGGTGGCAGTTACGAACTTAATGTGAGCCGTTCTGAAATCGGTGATAGACTTCCTGCTTCATGCAAAGACAACGGTCTCTGTCTCACAAGTACGAACTTTAGGCATACCAGAAGACTTGCAGCCACCTGGCGTCTTCTTTTAGCAAAGCAAGCGTGGTCACAAATTCATCCCATTACATCCTGCTTTAGGTGGCGTAGTAGCGTCCTGGATTGTAGATCGAGTTAGTCTATGTACCTTGATTCAGATCATGTTTTGGTCTACGTGTACATCTGCATGCGCTTCGGCGGTTACTAAAAACGAAAGCACTCTATGCTCGCCACAAACCTATTAGTTGACCTCTCTATTTGATCATCGTATAATGCTTCTTTGTCGCATGCATTCACTAGTACTGCACCACATGACATCAAAAAATCATTGGAGTTGCCTGTGTGAATTGATGCTACCTTCCAGTCATCCAATCAAGGGAAACCAAGGCGTCCTCTGTAGGGCTGTGTTTCCGCACACTCATTGTAATTGTTTGATAGTCATAGAGCCACCCCAACCGATTAAAATAACAGCGCAATGTGTCTCATACTCAGCCAACAACTTAAGCAAAGTCTACAAGCTGATCGCGAAACCTGGTGCTCCCAGCGTGCCTCCCAGATGGAAATGACAGCTCAATCTGGAAACTTTCGCAAGCTCTTCCAAGTCATTCGGGTCACTGGTCACCAAAGACCTGGTGTCAGTGAGGTCTTTTGCGAGGTTGACGGAAGGCCGATCACCAATGTACACAGTCGCACGAACGGCTGGGCTGAACACTTCGCACTCACTTCTGCTAGCCACCTCCGCCAGCGAGTCTTAGGAGTATACCTAGTATCGCGCCTTGGAATAAATCATTGGTACCTCACAATAAAGCTGAGGTCTGCCTTGAGTTTTGGCAGTTGAAGCGATTCACGTTTGTTGGTTAAGACGGACTTCCTCCGGAACTGTTCAAGTTCGGGGACCAAGCAATTGTCAACCATCTAATGACTCTGTTCTCCAAGATCTGGTGTGAACAAACGGTTCTATGCGCTTGGGACTAGTCAAGTATCGTCACGATTTTCATGAAAATTGTCCTTACCCTATGCGCTAACCACCGATGAAGCAGACTTATATCTGTTACCTCCAAGCTGTTAACATCCATTCTACACCGCAGAGTAACCCCAATTAGTGGTTTGCGCATCCGTGCAGAACAGGTTGGTTTCCACCCTGGTAAAGAGTGTAAAGACCATTCGTGTACGCCCAGCCAAGTTCTTGGAACGCTTCTTTATTACCAGCCCACTATCGTGGTTTTCCTGGATATCCGAACCGCTTTCGATTCCGTCGATCGGCCAGCTTTAGATCGTTGCTTACAAAGAAATGGAGTGCCCGATAATATATTGCCATCATTTGAGCATTATATTCCAATGTCTCAGTTAAAGTGAGGGCTTACGGTAAGCTCTATTCACCTTTCGCCGCAACTAACGGTGTACGTCAGGGTTGCCCCATGTCCCCGTTTCTCTTAAATTTTATGATCGAGGAAGTCTTTTTAAGCGCTCTTGAGGACTTTTAAGGTTTCTGTGTAGAGCTTCTTCCAGGAGACCGCCTGACCGATTTGGATTATGCTGATGATACTGCCTTGCTTGATGATGACACAGATCACACAGGCCGTTCTAAACCGTTTGCCGATCGAAGAATCAAAACATAACATAACCTTTGACCCTACGAAATGCAAGGTACTAGTTCTGAATTGGCATCCACCTACCCCAGTGCTCACTCTTCAGGGTACGCGTGTGAACAAGTGGACAACTTGTTTACCTAGGAAGCTGTCCCTCCGCTAGTAGTAGCATTGGAAAAAGATTTCCTTCTGCTTTGCTGACGCCCGTTCTGCTTTCGCCAACTTCAGGCATTCGTGGCGAGGCCGTGACGTTTCACCATTGAGTGCAGGGTCTACGAAGCCTATGTTCACGCGGTGCTGCTGTATGGGACTGAGTCCTGGCCGATTCGTATGAGTGACTTGAGTCGGATTTCGGCCTTTGACAATGGATGTTTGCGGATAATAGCTTGAATGTAGTGGATGAACCACGTGCACAACGATGATGTTAGACGTCGCGTCTTAGGTAACGCGGGACTTCCACTTGTCAGACTAGTACCGCTGCGCCAACTGACATGGCTGGGCGAGGTTTTACGGATGCTATGCGAAGGGCTGCCCAGACGCACTCCATTCGCTCGCAAAGTACCAAGATGAAAGAAGTCACGCGGTGGTTAAAATATCACGTGGCGACAAACGATTAAAGCGCTGTCATCCGGTTTAGCTGTCCTAGATCCCGAGCGTCTTCCGGTCTGCGGAATCAAAGATGCAGAATAACGGTGGCTGGAAACACTTTCGGAGATGGCACAGAACCATGCTCAAAGTAAAATGCTTAGGATGTTCGTCTTGATTTTCGTCGCAAAGATTAAATAGAAAAAATAGAAAAAACGGTGTATGAAACAACACAAGAAATAAAAGGTTAAAAACAAGCAAGCGTTTTTGTTGCTTTCACACTTGCATTTTTCTTTGTTATCGCTATATTTATTATTTCCACTTTATTTTATTCGCTGGATCCGTCAAACTTGTATCCAGTTGCATGTATATATATATGTATATATGTATATATATATATATATATATATATATATATAAAACCAGTAGCTGCTAAAAGCGAATGATAGACTCTCCGGAAAAACAGTGCGTATGGAATCAAAAATATATTCCAATGTTACATATACCACTTGCTTCTATCATGGCAATATGACTTGCAGCCCTTTTCCTGTGTCTGCTCTGCTACCACACACTAACACCTGAATGAAAGAATGGAATTATCATGGCAATATGCAAAGAAAGCAAGCCATCGTCTCCTACCAACTACCGACTCTACTCTACTTACTCTATTAGCAAAAGTGGCGGAATAGGTAATCACAAGTGTACTGACGCGATACTTTGAAAGTCTGTAAATAATGTCTAATACCAAACATGATTTCAGAGGCAGACGAACTTGCCTCATCAATTTGCTTCTTAGTCGGTACATATGGATCATGACGGCTGATGATGGCGTCCCCGTATTTGGGATTTACTTAGATTATTCTAAGGCATTTCACGGGCCAAATTACGTCGTTGCCCTCCACAAGCTTGGTGCCTACGGTACTGATGATCCCAGGCTCACGTGTTTGGCTGCCTACATCCACGATAGAGCAATCGAGGTATTAGTAGGCGACACACAATGACAAATCATGTGGGTCCCCATTGGTGTACCGCCATGATCTGTTCCCGGTCAGCTACTCTTTTCACTCTATATCAAATACCTTCCAGCATACATATCCAGCACAGCCCAGATGCAAACTTTGCAGATCGTGCTAACATATGGAGAGCAATTCGGTCAGTATTCGACCATGTCTACCTTTCGGAGGATCTGGCTTGGATTAACGAATGGGCAGAAAGGAACCAGTTCCCACTGGACGATGCAAATTGTCACCTGCTGATATATCTTTTCGACAAGACGTGCTGCAACCCCTGGCTAATTGACGCGACTTATATATCACCGTGCAAGAAAGTCTTGGAAATTCGTTTTAATGTTCGAAAGCAGCAAGTGTGGCAAAGTTGAGTTTGAGTCCTTTGAGACGAGCTCTCAATACTTTTGAGGGACGACTAGTACCACTGTTGATTAACTCGTATGTTCGTCCTCACAGTGTACATGCAATTGAGGCCAGGTGTACATGGTTAAAACGAGGCATGGGTCTTTTGGATCAATCCAAAAAAAGAGCCACCAAGGAAACGCTTGTTCTCAGTTACGAGCTGCTTCTTCTTTTACCCATTGTGTTTTTTCTAGAGAACACTGAGGGCTACGCGGAGATCTCTTTCTCACATACAGGATGATAACTGAGATCGAGTACTCATATACATCACTGATAATCCTTGTCTCTTACAAACACTGCGGAGGCAGCTACCTCAACTAACGACGCAACACCCCGTTTGAATTGCAGCAAGTTAAGTATTTACTTGAAATCTATTCCCACTGGAATGCATTACCAATACATGTGGTGGACGCATCAGACATTATGACGGTCGGATGGATAGTAGGCTAGACATTCAGAGGTAAAATAACGGTTTGATAAAGTGTAATAACTTGGGCATTGCTACTTCACTTTCCACTTTGGAACATCTTAATTTTCTTTTTCTTTTACCATTTATTTTGTGGGTCCTGTACATATATACTATTAATCCCATCGTATATGATAGTACTGTTAAAATATTGCTTCACATACTGTTTTTTAGCACCTGTAGTCCTGTTCCTGAATGAATTCATATCTTTCTTTGCATCCAGAGGCTTCAACTGCGTGCTGGGTGATGACCATTCAGCTTGATCGACATGGAGATCGATGTTCCACCTGGCACGATACTTGTACCTTGATTACTCCTGGTGGCAAAGTTAACGCTTCTAATTTCCCGCATTTCGCTAGGAAGTTAAGATGTAGTGAGTGATTAATAAAAGTGAAAATCACGATTTTCACCAACTTGACCTTTGATAAAGATTACTAAAATTAAAAAGTCACATTCCACTTTGAAACATTTCGATTTTAATTTTCTTTTGCAAATCCATCCTGTTGTTCTGACAAAGTTATTTTATTGACCCCATCGTATACTAGTGTACCATTGGACTATTGTTACATGGAGTACATGATTTTTTCCAAACTTACTTGTTGATGGTTCATAACCAACTGTAACCTAATCCAGTTCAAGGTGTCTAAGTGCAAAATCGTGAGCATACGCAAGCCCCTTACTCATGAATATTGACTTGCGGACAAGCAGTTGCCACATGCTCTTCAGGAAAGCGCCGTCTGAAGAATAATGCAGGACCATCTTGGCTGCTCGAGGCAGGATGAAAAGGCACCGAAAATAGCCAATCAACATCGGGATTCTTATGAAGGATTTTCGGATATTTCGAACCATCTATCTTTCTGCAAATGCTGAACGCCCACGTGAGGCTACAGGTGAAGTGTACGACCCAGGCCAGACCTCCCTGGCACAAGCGCGATGTCGATGAACTTGAAGCTCAACGAAATAGACCAAGTAAACTCATCAGAGGATTGTGTCCTCTCTCCTACCAACGCAGACTACAGTCCCTATGATTTACAGTGGTGAGTATTGACGTCAGCAAGGAAACCTCGTCATGATTTATTTAAAACCGACTAACCCAACTCACCCATGTCGCAATCGTTGCAGCTGAGACGAAATGCCGAAATAAGAGACCATCAGCTCAAACTGGCTACGCACTACATTCGACTTGATTACTGGCGTAAGGTTTTTTCCCTACGAGTGTCCCGTGTCTAGAACACCCATCAGACACACCTCATCCTTGCCCCCTACATTAATATTTTTTAAAAACCCTTGATGAAACGCTTGCCAACTCGAATTACCTGTTGTAGTCCGTTTCACCCGGAGGACAAAATAACATAAAACAAACCATGTGCTAAACGGTCATCTCTGGAACGTGGCGGTGAGGATACATGCATAAGTGTCCATTATGCGTAGCATGGATGCATCCAAACGGGATCAAGGTATCACATGGGCCTAATGAAGCAACACACGAGACCCAGTTGTCATTTTCTTATTATACTGCCACGGAGTTAGAGAACTACAACTGCTCTCTATATTACTTTGTGTGTGCACACCCAATTCACATTGCGTAGCTTCGCTATGCAATAGTAGATTTAAATTGGTGAACGCTTTAAATGGCCCTTAAAGAATTCGTAAAAGATTACAATATTAATTTTTTCTTCAAACCTCTTACGGGACTTGTCAAGCACATAAAAGTTCCCAACAGCTTACATTGGTTATCGTTTCATGTTCATCTGAAGTACCCAAAGAGTGCCGAGGTATCAGAATGATCTGAGGAGTAACTGCTTTACGTGCAACAAGCGAGCTAGCAGTTTGCTTGTCCCCTTGATTTGCTTATCGATTTAGCGCGTGCGTAAATTCTTAAAAAATTAAAACAGCAAAACAGTAGCATAATATTCACTCATAAGGCAAACACATATGACTGGGGGAAAAACCTTGTATAGGGAGAACACTGTATATGAGTTAACTGGCTCGAAACTGAAAGAATGGGCCAACTGGATTCCCGCACGTCGAAACCGATTTTTAGTTCAGTTAGTAGATTAGGCCATCGCAATGAGGCTAGAGCTTACCGTGGTGCAATGGTTTGTGTGCCTCAGTGATCCATTGAGCTTTACTGGGTGGTGCCTTTGCACCTTCAGAGCCACTCATACCAGATTGGTCAATGGTTAGAGGCCAGACAAACTCAGCCTCCTGGTCCTCCAGGTTGGGGGTTGGAATGGGGGTGGCTCCTTATTCCTTAAAACGGATCCTTGTAGTCCAGTGCCAAACCCGCTGCCTTGCGGCCAGGTTTTTGGACCAGAGGCTTTGGTTGAGAACCCTAATCCTACTCCTGTCTAGGCCTGGGCAACCTGACAGTATCTTGCTCACGCAATACAATGAATCTTTCCTCAAACAAATTTCTGATGCTATGGCCACCGCAGCGGATAATCAACGGAGCCCTATCTGCTGCATCGAGCAGGGTAGATAGCGGTTTGCATGCTACTGCTCAAGCCCTCACATCATCTTATTCCCCTTCTTGCGCTTTTTCACCCTTATCGTCCCGTTCCAGCTTCACTTTTATCCCCATGTTTTCAACCCCCCAATTCTCGGCCCTCCTCCACCTTGCTTCAATAGTCGCTTATCTTTTAGTTTCAACTCACAGGTGAACGCAGAGCGTCATTCCTGCACTGTCAACAGGCCCATGTCCAACCAAGCTGCCCATTCCAATTCATCGGCTTCCATTTGGAGCCCTCGATCCTCCTTCAGGCTGGCAAACCTCAATGTTCGCACATTGCTTCAGATCGGTCAACAGGCAGCACTTGCCCGAACATTAGAGATCCTCGCAATCGATATCTGTTGCTTATCAGAGACCCGCCTGCAAGACTCGAGCTCTGTACTCACTCTGTGATCCCCTTCAGGTGACACTAGCAGTACTTTCTCATTGCGCCTATCCGGTGACGATGCAGCTTCGAGCACCGGCCAAGCTGGTGCTGGCTTTGCCCTGAGTCCTCGGGCTGAAGCTGCTCTGGTTGATTGGATTCCAATCAGTAGCCAGATGTGTGCGGTCCGATTGGCTGGCTCGTACAAAACCTCGAAGTCGCATGGGACCAACAGGTGTCTATTCGTTATCGCTGCCTATGCACCGACAAACTATAGCGATGACTCGGTAAAAGACGACTTCTATCGTCAACTGAACGAGCTACTTAGCCACAGAAGAAGCTCGGACACTGTAGTACTGGCTGGGGAGCTGAACGCTCAAGTTGGAAAATTATCCACAGATGAGCTGCATCTGGGCGGCCAACATGGTGTAGTCTCCCGTAATGATAACGATGAGCGGTTACTTCATTTGTGTGAGGATGCTCGCTTAATTCTTGCGAGCACTAATTTCCGACACAGCACCCGCCGGAGGGTGAATTGGCGCCCACCAGCCTCGAACCAGCTATGGACGCAAATCGATCACATTGCTATCAGTTGCCGTTGGAGAGGCTGCGTCCAGAACTGTCGCTCGATTTGGAGCACAGGTGTTGACACCGATCATGCACTTGTATGTGCTGACCTGCAGATGCGCTTTGGCGGACGCCCGCGACGATGTTATGGGCGCGTTGACATCGACAGACTGGTGAAGCCAGCTGTTTTGAACGCCTATCAAATTACGCTGTCATCCCAATTGGATAAACGCTCACTGGATGCAATTGAAGCTCACTGGTCTCATATGCAACAGGTCTTACTAGCGAAAGGCAAATCCTCATGTGGTATGTCTAATCGCCAACATGAACATTGGGTCTCTTCACAGTCTCTGGAACTTATAGATTCTCGCCGGCATATTCCGGCTGGAAGCAAACACAAGCAAACTCGCAAAGAGCTCCGAGCGAAACTCCGTGCTATCCTGAAGAGAGACCGCGAATCCTGGTGGTATCTTCGTGCAACAGAGATGGAAGTGGCCGCTGCCCATGGTAAACATCGTGAGTTATTCCGTCTTATACGGGAAATGGGCAGCAGGAGACCTGGTGAGATTGGACAGCCTATCCACAACTTATCAAAACGCCTGGAACGTTGGGCTCAGCACTTTAAAAAGGCAATTTAATCGGTCGAAATTGTTAGATTTCTCGCCGACCAGTGATCGCCCTGCTCCGTGGGCTTTTCATTTGGATCCACCCTCTCGCTCAGAAGTCGAACGTGAGATCAAACTATTGAACTTAAATAAAGCCGCGGGACCAGATGATCTTCCACCAGCCCTCTTCAAATTCGGGGGACCTGCTCTTGTGCATGATTTACACGAGTTAATATCAAACTGTGGGAGAAGGAGACTGTCCCAACCGATTGGACCAGCTCCATCATAGTCCCAATTTTCAAAGGAGGCTCACGATCGGAATGCGGCAGCCATAGGGGAATCAATCTTATCTCCAACGCCTCCAAATGACTTGCCTCTGTCATGCTTCACAGACTGACTGGCACTCGCGAAAGCAAAATACGAGAAGAGCAAGCTGCATTTCGTCGAGGTCGTGGCTGCATTGACCACATCTTCACCTTGCGTCAGTTGTTGGAGCACCGTCACACATATTGGCTGCCCACCGTTGTCGTGTTCCTCGATATCCAAGGTGCGTTCGATTCGGTGGATAGACATGCATTTGGAAAGGTATACTCAGGAAAGGTGTACCTGAGAAATATGTGAATATTATCCGAGCATGGTATGCGCGTAGCTCGGGCAGAGTGCGGGCTTACGGCAAGTTGTCGTCGCCCTTTAATATCTCCAGCGGCGTGAGACTAGGATGCCAGCTGTCACCTTTCCTCTTCAACATAGCTGTTGACGAAGTCATGGAAATCGCGTTTACAGGACACGACTTAGAAGGTGTCGAGCTAATCCCACGAGAACGACTTCTTGACTTGGAGTATGCTGATGATATTGCCCTGATCTGTGACAGCTCACAAACGTGGCAAGCGGCACTGGACAGATTAGCACTAGCTGTGCGTCACTTCGGGCTTTGCTTCGCACCCTCGAAGTGCAAAGCGTTTCTCCAAGATTGGTCTGGACCGCCTCCTACGCTGACGCTTGGTGGGGATCAGCTAGAAGTCGTTCAAAAATTCAACTACCTGGGAAGTTGTATCAGCGCCCGTGGGATTGAAGATGAAATCACGAATCGTATAGCAAAAGATCGGGGCGCTTTTGCTAATCTTCTCCACCTACGGCGCCGGCGCCACAACACTCTCACCCTGAAGGGTAGAGTGTACAATGCAGCAGTACGTTCGACCCTACTGTACGGTTGTGAAACCTGGCCGCTTAAAGCAGCGGACGTGAAGAGGCTAGTTACGTTCGACCACCGGTACCTTCGTAATTTAACTCACATCTGGTGGGAACACCGCGTGAGCAACGAGCGTGTTCGACGCCTTGTTTATGGCACAGGAAAAGGAAATGAACCGCTCAGCACCGTTATTTCACGCATCAGGCTCCGATGGCTAGGCCACGTGTTACGCATGTCAGCCTACCGACTTCCGCGACGTGTGTTGTTTGCGCGCCGGGGGTGTGGATGGAATAAGAGGAGGGGTGGCCAAGCATTGACTTGGTCGAGAGGAATGAAGGGCCTCACTTCTGAGCTAGCCTCGGTTGGAGATCTCGGCTCCCTGGTTGGGGTCCGAAAGACGATGAATACGTTTGGTTGGATATACTTGCTGACGTGGCAAGGAGCAGACCTCAGTGGCGTTCATGCTGTGAGTTTATTTGTCCCACCCCATCCCACTTAGCCTCCCTTCCAAACACGATCTCATTGTTTATCCTTATATAATTTTGCATAATACTTTTTGGGTGCACAGCAGCCGGCTGGTAGCTTACCGGAACGATGCCCATCCGTTACCGGTAGCTCAGCAAGCATGCACCAGTTGCATTATTCCTCCTTTTTTCTGTGTATTGCGGCACAGTAGCTGAGGTGTTCCCCACCTCTAGCTAACGTGTATGATGACGCTGATGATGGTAGATAAGGATTTTCATGTAATCAATTGCATCAATGCAGACCACGGCAAGAGTAGGATCCCGAACAACAGCAAATCGTTGCCAGGTGTTAGTCCCTATCTGGATTTGGCTAAACGTTTTACGGCTGGAAGAGAGAACACGGATGCGAGAAACGCCGATGGGTTCGACAGGGTTTTGCTGGTAATTGCTGATTTCAATGCAAGCTCACCACAAGCGATGCATTGGCCGCAATGGAATAACTCCACGACACAGTTTCTTGACACTACTTAAGCCAACAACAGATCTCGCAGAAAACTGACTGACTCATCTCTTCATCCACGACAAATTCTGATGCGCCATACAGGTCAGCTGATGGAGCCAGTTTCTCTTGGTGGTGCGGGTTGCCACGCCTCGAACTTGAAGTTAGCTGCCATCAGACAGTGGAGGTTAATAACATGTGGAAACTGTCTAGACAATTTACGTCGATTAGCACAGCAACGCGCAGTCGGAAGTGCGCGCATGCGACCTATTAATATTACAATACTTTACCCATAATATACGTCTGTCTAGCATGTCTCGTCTTGGTTCATTTTTCAAAGAATGAATGCGTCTACAAGATCGTAGGTAGAAGTAATTGATACGCTTGTACGTGCTTGACCCCGATGCGATGCACCTGGCAAATCGCATCATGAAATCTTGTTCTCAAACACATACTCAGATACCAGTAATCGCATGCGTGCAACCGACGGAAAAGTGAAATATATAGATAAATGGAACCTAACTTTATATACACCATAAAACTGACCTTCAATTTTTGTGGCGTTGCGCTTTCTCCCGATCCTGATTTGCTGAAAAGTAATAAAATATAGAACGGCAGATGGCTTGGAATGCGAATAGGTATGCAGATGAAACTGCTCGACTAACTATTCCGCATGGAGGCAGGAGACGGCACTAGGATGAATCTATATCTTCACCTTCCTGTTTGAAATAATTTGTAAGACTGTTATCACCATTTCCGTTTCACGAAGGTATTTTCTAAACCAATCAAAATATATCACATCAGCAGTCGCACAACTCATCCAAGTTTTTCTTATCGGCTAGGTAACTTACGTGGATATGGGATACTTTTGGGGACAATCTTCTTTATTTTCCACTTTTATCTCTTACTTCACCCAAGACTCTCACGCACGATATCCATATTTCCTGCGTTAATTGATTGCAGCCGTAATGTAGTTGGAGCAACATCTTGCAATCATTTATTCCCACAACACTCACGAAAAGCCTGTCGGCAGCAGTAGGATATGAGTCCAAGCTAATTGTTAACTAGCTGCCACGAACGTCTACACCCTAGGGGAAATAATTCACATAGACTAATTGGCATACACGATAGACATACTGGCTATTGACTTGTGTTATTGTCTAGAAACAGGGAGCAATATCCCTAATGTTGGTGTCGAATTAACTGCTCCTGTCTCGTCATATCGCTATGAGTGGCAAGCATCCGGAGACACAGGTGGGACAACCACGGGTCAAGATGTGGTTGACAGCGTTTTCAGCTCCAATATTGAACCAATTATGGTAGATCGGATTTCCCGGATTAGCCGTTTGTGTGCAATAAGTTTAGTGGCGTCATCTTAGCGTGATACACGAAGAAGTAAAAACCGAAGTAAGCTTGCTTACAAGAAGAACTGAACACGCTACTACGCATCGTTACCGAATACGAGCCGCAAACGCTGGACAATTAAGATGTTATTTTGGAACACTGCCACATTTACCATCTGGTCACGACAGGCAACGCTTGCTTGAGTAGAAAGCATCTTTGTCGCTAACATTGCTTTGGCTCTCTGAGGCTTATTTGCTAAGCGCCCAAAGTTGGAGGGGGCTGATCAGATTTGACACTGATGTCCGTTAGGTGTTGTTCATGTATGAGGGAAGATAAATATATATACCACGGATGCGCTTTGTCTGGTGATTGACAAAGGAACATCCTGCTGGTCGTCAGACTATTATTACCTCTTAATATTAGCGGAGTCTCAGTAGATTACCCAAATGCTAGTGGCATTGCTGCCACGCTGTTTGTTTGTTTCTAATATTTTGCCTATTTGGGTGAACCTATTAGGCAGCCAACTATTGACCTAGAAGAAGCAAGTGTATAATTTCGCTGAAAGTCTAATTCGGGTTGCAATCTATCCTGTTTCTGGATAGGGACTTCGAAATCAGGCAAATCAATGGCGGATTGCACCCTTATGTACGACTCTGTCAACAAGTCCGCAGCGATTTCGCATTCCTCTCCTTATTCCCAGGCCATAAGAAAGCTAACCGACTACTATTTCTTGCGTATATCTGCGTGGTGATTAAGAATACTGGTATAAGAATTATTGTTATTTACCTATTTTTATTATGGTTTTCTATGCCCATGGAGGTTGATCCACCTCACATGTGTGCGCGGATTTTAGTTGATTGGATGAAGATGAATGTCGTATGCAACCTTCAGTTGAAACTTTTGTATTGAGCAGATATAGCTTGCAAATGCCTGCTACCCGTTGCGTATTGTCATTTCGAATTGACGATAGGATGTTTCATTCATCTTCTACTTCCATTACAAGCCATATTTTTAGGCTTTGCATTGACCTTCGCTACAACACTTGCGTAAGCTTATTAAGGAGCTCAGAATTGCAGCACCATCAACCACCGTAATTCAAGCGTGGCTCAGGCGTTTATTCATGGGAAGGAAGATGTTTTACCACGACGAGATTAACAAAACTAACTGTGCTTCCAATTTGATGAATGTAGAGAATTCTCAGTGTATTCAATAGATTCATCGTGTAATTTTCGGTTGCTGTTGGGATGGAGAAGACACAGTTATTTTTTTTGCTAAATACATCAAACTAGAATGTGTTAAATGAAAACCAAATGGGAGATGATCACTTAGTTATTTTATAAATGGTCCTTGCCTCAGTTATTTAAACTGATATTTGAGTGTCCTCGCTTTGCGGATGCGATGTCTGTAGATTTCAATCATGACCACTGGCAATCTACCATCGCTGGCGGCCGCGCCACTTTTCGAAATATGTTATCCGATGTTGTACATAACATTTCTCACTCGAGTTCACATTTGGCTCCCTAACATTCTGCGTCAAATAAGAATCGGCGAGTTGGTTCCAAACAAATATGCTCGTCGATGAATTGCGGAGATATCACCGCGATCATGTGAAGTTTGAGATTGATTCATGACGACTTTTACCATGAGCTCGGATCACACGTAGGAAACCTCCGCGTAACCCTAATTCTGATTTCAAGGGAAGTGAGCATATTTACATGATGGCAGCGGGGATTCCTGCATGTGGTGTGTCTATGCCGAGCATTTGTCGCTTTTCTTAGCTGCACTCCGCTTGCAATGTTTAAGGGAAGGTGCTCACAACCAGATTAAATGGTACCTGGGTCATCTATCATTTGCATTCAGATCAAGTGAAGAGATGCCTTCACTGCATGTGATTTTTCATGCGGTAAGTTTCTGCAACATGCTTTCAAAGCAGCTACTTAAACGGGTTGGGTTAACTATTGAGATTGCACATGACACAGAAACCTCCATCTGCGCTACGCAATTAGTGCCCGGGGGTATCAGGTTGATCAGATGTGTACACAGAATTCCGTACGAGTTGAGAACTAGCAGGTTGGTTTTCATTTATCTGACCTTATCATTTTAGGATGTGCGTAAATCCTTAGGAAAATATAACATAGTATGAGAGTGGGCGTAAAGTTGAGTCATAAAGCAAGGAAATTTGAATGGTACCAAATATTCATAGGGGCAACAATATATATGAGTTAACTGGCCCGAAACTGAAAGAGTGCGCCATCTGGGTTCCCGCACGTCTAAACCGATTTTTAGATTAATTAGTAGATTAGGATTTTCATGTAATCAATTGCATCAATGCAGACCACGGCAAGAGTAGGATCCCGAACAACAGCAAATCGTTGCCAGGTGTTAGTCCCTATCTGGATTTGGCTAAACGTTTTACGGCTGGAAGAGAGAACACGGATGCGAGAAACGCCGATGGGTTCGACAGGGTTTTGCTGGTAATTGCTGATTTCAATGCAAGCTCACCACAAGCGATGCATTGGCCGCAATGGAATAACTCCACGACACAGTTTCTTGACACTACTTAAGCCAACAACAGATCTCGCAGAAAACTGACTGACTCATCTCTTCATCCACGACAAATTCTGATGCGCCATACAGGTCAGCTGATGGAGCCAGTTTCTCTTGGTGGTGCGGGTTGCCACGCCTCGAACTTGAAGTTAGCTGCCATCAGACAGTGGAGCTTAATAACATGTGGAAACTGTCTAGACAATTTACGTCGATTAGCACAGCAACGCGCAGTCGGAAGTGCGCGCATGCGACCTATTAATATTACAATACTTTACCCATAATATACGTCTGTCTAGCATGTCTCGTCTTGGTTCATTTTTCAAAGAATGAATGCGTCTACAAGATCGTAGGTAGAAGTAATTGATACGCTTGTACGTGCTTGACCCCGATGCGATGCACCTGGCAAATCACATTCTGAAATATTGTTCGGATGCATATTTTCCAATACAAACTTGGTCGCCTAATTGCAACTGATGGAAAAGTGAAATATATAGATAAATGGAACCTAACTTTATATACACCATAAAACTGACCTTCAATGTTTGTGGCGTTGCGTCTTGTCCCAAGTTTTATTTGCTGAAAGAATTTTAAAATGGAAATTACTTATGGCTTGGATTACGGATGGGTGTGCGGATGAAACTGTTCGAGTATCTATTCTGCATGGATGCAGGATGCGGTTCCAGGATGGCTCCATATCTTTACTTCCATTTTTGAATATATTAATTCCAGTCCTATCACAATTTCCAATTCATGAGCGCAGTTTCTCAGCCATCCGAAATATCCCACGTTCGTCGTCACACGGCTCATCAAAGAAAGCTTTATATGTTGCTTAGTTTAGGGCGGATGAGAGCAAACTTGCTAATATTTGAGACAAACTTCTTTCTTTCTCACTTCTCCCTCTTACTTCAAAACTGGCCCCATTTAATAAACCACATTCTAACATTTCCTTCTTAATGGGTTGCTGCCGTAATGCATCTGGATCCACATCGTATAACGCTGAGTTCCCACACTACCCATTAAAAGCCTATCTGCTGCAGTCTCTTATAAGGCCACGCCACCGGGTATCCAGCAGCCGCGATCATTTAATTTCTAAGGGGAACTAAGTCACCAAGACTCAATTGCACACGATAGATACACTGGTTATATACGTGTCATTTTTATCCGAAAGTTGGATCAATAACTCTAACGGTGGTTTCAAAATAACTGAGCCCGTTTTGTCCTCTCGCCATTGGTCGCACGCATCTGCAGACACAGAAGCGACAATTACGGGTCAAGCTGTGATTGACAACGTTCTCAGTTCCAATGTTGAACCAATTATGGTAGATTGGATTTCCCGGATAAGCCGTTTGTGTGCAACTAGTTAGTATCATCATTTGAGCGTAATTTACGGAGAAGTGGAAGTCGACTTATGCTTGTGATTGCACCTCATGCAGATAAGAAAAACGGAACCTGCTAGGACGCATCGCTACCGTATACGAGCCGCAAACGCGGGACAATTAGGATATTATTTAGGAAATTGCCACAGTAAACACCTGCTCACGCCAGGCAACGCTTTCTTGTGTACGACGCATCTTTGTCGCTAACATTTCTGTGGCTTTCTGAGGCTTATTGACTAAGCGCCCAAGCTTGGAGGGGGCTGATCAGTTTGACACTGATATACGTTCGGTGTTGTCCATGTATGAGGGAAGTTATATATCGATACTACGGATGAGCTTTATCCGTTGGTTGAAAACAGAACATCTGGTTCCTCGTTGGACGATATGTTAACCACAAAACGTAAACGGTCCCAGTCTAGTGCTCCGCATGCTAGTGGCATTGCTGCCACGCTGTTTGTTTCAAATATTTTGCCTATTTGGGTGAACCTATAAGGCAGCCAATTACTGACCTAGAAGAAGCAAGTGTATAATTTCGCTGAAGGTCTAATTCGGGTTGCAATCTATCCTGTTTCTGGATAGGGACTTCGAAATCAGGCAAATCAATGGCGGATTGCACCCTTATGTACTGCTCAGTCAAAATTCCGCAGTGCTTTCGCATTCTCTTCCTGATTCCAATGCCATAAGAAAGCTAACCGACTACTATTTCTTGCGTGTATCTGCGTGATGACTAAAAATATTGGTATAATAGTTATTGTTATTTACCTATTGTTAATATAGTTTTCTATGCCCACGAAAGTTGATCCACTTCACATGTGTGCGCTGATTTTAGCTGATCGGATGAAGATGAATGTCGTATGCAACCTTCAGTTGAAACTTTTGTATTGAGCAGATATAGCTTGCAAATGCCTGCTACCCGTCGCGTATTGTCATTTCGAAGCGACGATAGGATATTTCATTCATCTTCCACTCCCATTATTGACCACAGTTTAAGGCGGTAAATCTTCCTTGGCCACAACTCCTTGCTACATATGCAGCGTATTAAAAGCTCAGAATTGCAGCACTATCAACACATTATTTCAAGCATGGCTGAGGCAATTTTTCAGTGAAATTATTTTTTGTACTACCAAGGAAATAGAAGCAAAGACAATCTCTACTAACTTTGCTTCTAAGTTGAGGATTATGTATAATTCTTGGTGTATTCGGTATATTCATCGTGAAGTTTTCGGTTGCTGTTTGGATGGAGAAATCACAGTTAGCTTGATTTCGCTAAATAATGTAAAGTAGATTGTGTTACATGATATCCAAATAGGCGATGATAACAGGTATTCTATGAGTGCTCGGTGTCACAATGTATTTGCACACATTTGCTGCATATCATTTGTCTTGTGAATCGAATCCTTGTAGATTACGACATGGCTTCCACACAGCTAGTTATCCGGCTTCGGTTAACCTGTTAAGATTGCTCGTGATTCCGAAGCCTTCATCTACACTACACAGTTGTGCCTGTGCGTATCAGGTTGATCAGATGTGTACACAGACTTCCGTGCAAATTGAGAGCTAGCAGGTTGGTTTTCATTTCTCTGACCTAATCATTTTAGGATGTGAGTAAACTCTTTGGAAAATATAACTTAGTATGAGAGTGGGCGAAAAGTTAAGTCGTAAAGCAAGCAAAATCTGACTGGTATACAAATCTTTCTCTCTCTCTCTCTCCATATATATATATATATATCCATATATATAT
>CALYDF020001953.1:0-68710 GCA_944474145.2 Dicrocoelium dendriticum
GCTGGCGTAACACCCTATATTCACCTTTGTTACCCTATGGGATTGAGAATGTGGAACAAACAGCCCAATCTCTGACTCTTGTTTGGCACTGATCGACAAAGTTACCGTAAGCAGCCATCGGGATGTGACGATCACACACCACTAATTTTCCGCAACAATTGCTACGCAGAACAGCTCCACAGGGACATCGATGGGGTCTGCATAGTACCAAGTCACAATGCTCAAAGCGTTCCCATTTCCCAGAATCGAGAACGGTAAGACACTGATCTTCTACTAGTATGGCAGTTACAGAACTTCTTGTTCAATTCCTCCACATTTGCATGAAACAGATTGTATGTCGTGCAAGTCTACCAAGTTGTTTCAATATCCTTTTAAGCTCATGACAGCTGCCCTTACCAATAATAGACTGAATATATACTTAGTTAAGTAGACGTAATTCCACCTAGATACGAACATTAAGAGACCTTACTGAGATGCTGACCTTTTCTTTTTATGCTTTGCTTTAAGTCGGCGCATTCGCTTCAGGTGGGGTAGGAGAACCTGTCAGCGTGGAAGTATTGATCTTTCTGTGAAAGCAGATTTTGAAATTAAATTTAGATATTAAGTCAAATTATCACAATAATTGTACACATCAGCTTCAAAGAATTAACTAAATTATATAGATCCAACCATCCTAAATGTGATCGATATTTTGTAGGGAACGTTGCCTCCACCTGAACTTGCAACCATTGCAGCGGGTGATATTCCGATTCTTTGGTTTGCTGTTGATGCAAAATTGAGATTTTTTTGTATGCTCCGAACTGTCAACTTGAGCTGGATTGCACACAGAAAACCAAGTGGTATTATTAACCTTCACCAGCTGCAGGGTTGCGTCTAAATTTGTGGGTAAATTTATGATGTTCCGTAGTCCCATGGTGTTGAGAAAATTGGTTGCTGAAATATCCTGTGAAGGTACATAACGAACGGTTTATATGTTCTATGGCGGCTGCCTTAAATTGGTAGTAAAGCAATCTGCTTTAGGTTTAGGCCAGGAGGGAAACATACAGATACTGTTCAACAATATTAAGCTGTAGCTACACAGACACGGCAGATTTCATTGTAGAATATAGCAGTAAATCAGAATGGCAATTTGCACTTCATTTTTAAACTACTATTAGGCATCCAAAATTAATTAGTCCACGAAATTCATCTACCCTGGCGGGCAAAAAGGAAAAACGAATATTTCAGTTTTTCCAAATGATTCTTTTACTAGCTAATACCTTTGACTGGTTGAGACGCTAGTCATAATTCACGGCATTTTACTCCTGCAAGGTCGGTCATGTGAATACACATAATAATTACGCACTTCTTGCAGCTACCCTCATGGGTACTTTTCAGTTTAATGAGAGAAAAGCTACCGATACCCCTGAGTGTGTCACAAATAAATCCGTAGTCCAAATCATGCAATGTTTTAGCTCTCTTTGTTTCCACGTGTTCCATTTTCTAAATAGCACCTTCTTCTACCTGCCCATGACTACCAATATATTACTTACACACTGCGATGTAGCATGCATATTAGGTTTTGCTGGTAGTGTGTCAATAATAGACCCCTAATCTTGGTATACAAATCTACAATGTTGAAATTTCGCAGGAATGATTATTACCGCTATTTTGCCCAAGCGTGAAATTAACTGTTGTATTAGACATCTTTCCACTTGGCATTCAGGCTATGCACATACTTTCATGCGTGCGCAAACCTACTTTATTTCTTAAATTAGCTCTTAGCCCTTGAGTGACTAGTTCGTTCGTAAGTGTGCCTAAAAAACTAGGAGTAACACGAAAAACTTAATTTTTGCAAAGTATTAAGCTAGATGTTTGTAAGTTGCTCCGAGTTGCTGAAGGCGCGAAAGCAACACAATTAGTCACATCCATTTCAAACAATGGTTGGCAGTTCATCCGGCACCTTCAGTTCTTATTATGCCAATAACGTGAAGTAAGAGACAGAAAGAGGAAATTAAGTATAATAATTTGAAAATTATTAAGTAAAGTCATATTAGCCACGAGCAAAATATAATGCCATCCGATATTCTTTGGCAGTTGGTTGACTTTCATCGTTCAATATACGAGAGAAAAAGCTATTTGTAGTGAAGTCAGAAAGGTTTTAAGCTTCGGAAAACTTAGCATGCCAGAATTTCCTAATTAAGTACCGTCACATACAGTAATATACATCTTGGCTTTCACACTCATCTCTGCATAATTGCTGTATATGTTTGCATGTCCAAAATTGATTTTGCCTTTTGTTCGCTGAAAAATACCCAACAGTACTACTCGGCGCGGGGCTGGTTTCACATTATTAAATGTTTAATTTTTTCCATTGCGCGGTTTTCAGGTGTTATTCAGCGGCAAATTGTTGACCTAAATTTTTACCTGTAATGTTCTATCACTATTCAGTTGCAGAAACAAAATGTTTTGATCTAACATATTCAATCCAGCAAGAAGTGGGTTTGCAAAAGCGATTATTCTGGTTGGGTGTAACACAAATGTGGGCTGAAAATTCGGAATTTCCATTCTTTGCACTTAGCAATGATGTCTTTTTCATTGCATTCCAAATCAAAATGCAGCATTCATAGTCCGCACATGTAGGCGGATAACAGTTCTGTTTTGGCATCATTTTCCTTAATATCAGTGACAAAGTTACATGTGTACGAATAGGCCAAATATGTAGACAGGTTAGGAAATATTATTGATATCATTATCCATATTTTCTTTCACAGTGCCACGACTTGCTCACAATTCCCTACAGTTTCATATAACGGTGTTTGCAGTCAACACGGGTGACTTCGTAGCGCACCAATTTATCCTTATTTTGCTCCTGGCCAACCAAGTTAGATAAATTTTTGACGAATACCGGTCATTCAAAATCGTTCAGTCTAACATTATGGCTGCATTAATGCGCATTTTCCATTTGGGAAACGACTTGCGCTAGTAGTTCACAGCATTAAAAAAATTATATGCGACATGTACATTAAGGTTGCTCTGGGAAACATGTAGTTGAGTGACCAAAATGCACCTCATCTATTTACACCTGGGACATCCATTGGCACAAAAAGCAGTCACAGACGCACTGCAAATGTTAATACGTCGGATATATTTTGGTCACTCTGGACATGCGAAGATACACTGAGAAAAATCTGACGAGAATTTTTGTTGTCCGTGCGGTCTCGTGTGGTAAATACAGACACTCGTGTATTCATTGAATTTAACTAATATATTTTAATTTTCTCAGGTTTTATTGTTTCCTTATTAAAACAACGCATATTTTATAGTATCGAATGCACATCATAAAATCATTAAATAAACACTAACGCGCGAATCTCTGTGGTATTTCAGTTTAAGTCCATGCGTTCGGCTTGGCCTGAAAATATTACTAGGGAACTAGACATCAGCTGCCAGTTCTCCGTAAGTTGTTCAACCTTTAATAATATTGTTCTTATTTTAAATAGGCCTAATTATCCGTAAATGATATGTTAGATGGGTGTTAACACTTAAAACTACCGGTTTTTGTTTTAACTCCTGGTCTTGAGAGCAGACATCCCTGCCATTCTCGATAGGGACCAATAATTTCCTTACACATGTAACTTTGCGGGAATGTATGTATATTAATTTACACAATAAAATGTTCACTTAAGGAGCCAATGGCAATAAAATAGCGCTTATCGATTTATTACAATTCAAACTAGCGTCAATTACGGACATCTGCATATTAAGCTGATCTTTCTATCGGAAAACGGGATGAGATGTCCCCGCATATGAAAAAGCATCGTACTACCACCGTACTCAAGAAATTAACCCGAAAGCTCGCAAAAAGTAGCACTATTGCTGCTTGACGGGAACATGTGTCAATATCCAGCGAAATTTTATGGCTTACATTAAAGGTATCCTGAAGGCGAGTACTGCCTAATCTAACTCAGCGGACACATTTCAAAAATAAACACAATGATTGTTTATCTACCTGAGATTGAATCATCGTGGTCTTAATATAGTGTTACTTCTGCGCTAAGCGCTGAGGGAACTGCAGCGTCAAAATCATTAGATAGATAGAAAAATCATCGTAATCATAGTGTATGCGTGATATATTTTCACACAGCCCACATTAGGTTAAGTAGTAGCGAACAATTGTATGCTACGGCAAGTATCATCTATGAAACGGTTTACAATCAATAGAAAAATGGATCCGGTGCGCTATAGGTTTAGCTATGTGAGCAAGAAGCGTGATGGGAGGTGAAGGAGGTTTCACTTTAATAAACCTTTTTTAATATGATTGGTCAAGTTAGTATGTTACACAGGCAACGCTGCACGGTAAGCCTGTCTTGCGCGCCACAGCGTCCAATTAAACATCGCGATACAGAAAGCTGTTCAGTTTGGTGAAGCGTTGCTGTAGCCACATCAAAACGCTTAGCGTAAACAAATCTTATCAGAAGTAACATATCCGATACACGATTGACAAAATCCTTTCAAATATGTACGGAACAATTGTGATCATAATACTGGCAAGTTTATTATTAAGAGTATTCATTAGTTAAAGCCAATGTAAGTATACGAATGATATTTACTTAAAGAGCACTGCTGCATTCAAATGTGCGAAATTTCCGAAATTAAACGGAATTGCCATCAAATGACTGACTAGGCTGATCCATGGTATTTGTGAATGGAGTCCTGCAGGTTTATTCAACATATTTGCTACTGTACTCGATCGAACGCAGCAATATTTGATATGTTAATTTGGAATTCATAAGCCGGTAACAACGGCGATGAGTATTTTAAGAATTGAGAATTCTATCTACAAAGGTTTTATTGTACATTTGCAAGAGTTGTTGAATTGCTATTTATAATGTAAGCCACATAATTTTTAAAGGAAAATAAACATTGAACCTTTTTAATTCGTTTACCTTCCCCATTTCATTGCATCCTACAAAAGATAAATTTAAGTTCTTCGGCTCAAGGATGCGGGAGTACTAGGCCTGCACTATTAGATCTGTGCCGAAACCGGTGCCTACAAATATACTCCCAGCTGCCGTTTTATTCTGCAGCTTACATGCACTCTTACGAGAGTTGCCTATCACGATGCTCAACGACCGTACCGCGAGGACAGACTGCTGCTAGATGAGTCCAAAACGTGCATATCCATGATTTACATCCATTTATAACCCAATCATGACTTATTTTAATAATATTTTCTTTGAAAATACACTCGTTTGGTGAGCAATATTTCAACTTCTGATAAACCTAAACGCATATATACGTGGCGGCATTTGCAAACTTGATATCCCTTTACAACACTAAAACGCTGAGCATGACATGATCATTGTAATAACAAGCGAAAACGTGCTTGCCTTTTCAACAAACAAATCCGCGAAAAGGAATGTAAACATGTTTTAGCGACCAGCAGAGGCCTAGTCGGATCCATGTCACAGCGATAAAATGCTTCCTTTAATTAATGATTTGAAACAATGCGCGTCGACTCGGCATATATCATAAAGATGACATTCTGATTTTTCTTCAGAAAGGATACTAAAAACTGATGTGGTCCGCTGATGCCGACCGTGTGTCAAATAAGTTCATGAATTTGCCGTCATTTGTTCCTGTGACAAACTTTATGTCGCGATGACTAACAATTGCAAGTTTCGCATTTGTAGTTGGGAAGGCTGTAGCTTGTGAAATAATACTGCATTTGTTGAAATTCATGGCATTTTTATTTTTCTTACTTAATTTCACCGAATATCTATTAAGCATTTAGTAATCACAAATAATGTCATAATAAAATGGAGTAATGGAATTGAAAATGAGTGATAAAAGTACTACAGCAAGTTTAGACTGACTACATTAAATAACCGCGGGGGTAAATAGCGTTTTGAATCCTAACGTTTGCTGTTTGGATATCTTAAATGTTCGTATACTTACTGCGTTTCATGCAGTGTATATTACGTATTACTTGTGGGACAATTTTTACACAAAACAGATTCATAAATTAGTACTATTTAAACTGACAACTCTAGCAAACATTTGTTCATTTTGGGTCCCATATAGGAGGAAACTCTCGTCCCATATACAATTTTACAATATTCGGCTTTTGCTTCTGCAAATAAGCAACCGTGGTCTTGCGGAAGCCGCTGCGTTCGTTGAGGATGACGCCATATTTATGCATTAAGTGTCATTTAAATGACACCAGTTACTTCTTTCAATAAATGTTCAGCTACCGCGCAGGTACCGATTCGTTGACGTGTCATCAATGCTTGTGCCAGCAGTAACCTCCGAATAGCTTTCGGATAATTTGCGTCAGTTTTTCGACTGTAGCTAACCATTAAAGCTTGTTTGTTCTTGCGTTATTTTGGTCGATCGTTTCGTCATTTCTTCGTTACTCCTTATATATACCTTGCGTTGGCCTTTCTCCAGCCGTCCAGTAATTAGCAGGAGGGCGACTGGTGAAGCGGATGTTATTGATGTGCTCGTTGTAAATAAATAAACTTGGTGGTCTTAAAATATAGCTAACTCCGCTGGGTCCAGACAAATCCGTCAATCACAGCTGTCGTCCAATAAACGACTTGCTACCTCACGCTCTAAATCCCTATCGCTCAATCGGTTTGTTTAACAAGCGGAAGATCTACTGCTTCAAAATGGCCCTACAACACTGGACGCACTCTCCTAATTGATAGTAGAAATTAGGTCCCAATTATTCGCAATCTGACATAGCCGTAGTTCTGTAAGTTTATAGAGTAGTCTAGGCGCGTTAGTGCAAATATAAGCAAGTTTCTCATATTTGAGCAATGTTTCAGAGGTTGTGTAAATCAAAATTAAAATTTCGCCGACAAGTGAGTGGCCGGCAAAACATATTTCGTCGGTGTGCACCTCGCAGATATTCTCCTGTCTTATTCATAGTCTGCGTAGTTAGTTCATTGCCTAATATTCTACGCACTATGTAAGGTGTTAACAGTTTGTATTGGCTCATTAGACACACTGCTTGCGCTTCCTTCTTTTGTAGATATCATCGCCTTTGTTTCGTTGATTGACGCATTTTCTCTAAGAGGCATGCCGCTAAATGTCATCAGCCGGAACACAAATACTAGCCTGCAATAAAATGTAACAGCATTTTAGAAGTTGTACTAACGAATATAAAGAATATAGGACCACCCTCAACACTCACGGACCACGTCCTTTTTAGCTCGGTGAAATACGCATATCAATGCGCATATCAACCATATTACACTCGTTTTTCTAATCAAATATTTTGAAAATGGAACATTGCAAATAATTGGTTTTTTAGCAGCAATGTAGATATATTTCGAGCAACCCATAAATCCGATGTAAATGTTTAGTCAAGAAATTTGCACCTGCATATCAAAGTAAGGTAATCTGTTAACTGAATGGTAACCCAAAAGCCGAATTTAAGCAAATAATTATGACCACATTGTTGAGAGAGTGTTCATTACAACGCAATATTATCTGTTTCAAGTCATGGACACAACGACTTTTGCTTTACGGAAAATTGATGTATGCAATAGATGGTACTAGAATGCAGTCCAAGCAAACTTTTACAATTGCCAAAATATCCTTCATCAAAAGCTGGTGTTGCTTTAAATAACAGATAAGCATATTCTTGTTGCCCATGCTGTCTCGAAAAGTACAACCATACCATGTAGAATTTACCATATTTTTCCGAATTTGCGGGTGTTACAATGTGAGCAGATGTCCTCCATCTAATTTTCCTGGCTTAAACTATTTAGTTTATTTATAAAACCAGGTAAACGTTTACTACACCCAAAAGATTTTATTATGTTTTCGTATTTAAAGATACTATAAAATTGGGCAAAGGTCCAAAATACCTTATATTAACAAGTTTAATAATCCTTACGATTTTTGCTTACTTTAAAATAATTAAAACAAATTTACGCGTTATCTTAAAGCACTCAATGTAGGAAATGTATGATCGACCAGCTTCTAAAATTTGGTAAATTTATTTATCATTGCGTAAGCTGCCTACATATAACTCAAGAATTGGTCATTAATACTGCAATTATTGGTTATGTTCGACAGTATAGATTATTTCGGCGCAATCGACGAACAAAAATCCATTGCTTTTTATGCCTGTTAAATCTCAGTGTATGCAGTCTGTTCAGACAGATTTAGGTTTTGAAAAAAAAATTTCGACTAGGTCAGCAACACGGGCTGCACCTACTGGTCTATAGTTCAAGCCAACTTTTCCGATCCACGTTAAGTCAACTCAACTCCTCTCACATCCTCTGCTCGTTTACAAGTCTGGTAGGATCAAATATCTCTAAAGTCTAGTATCAACTGGATTAATGACTTTCTGAACGCATGAGTCAGGTGACTATGATTATGAAATATGCTTGGGATTTTAGTAGCATTTCTGTAGCACGTTTAATTTGCTGGTGGAGAAATTAATCGCTGTAGAGATTATTCCATTTATAACACATTTAATGTTTATCACGAAATAGCATATTGTATGTTCTATTATGCGTTTTTTCGTTGATTGTGTTTAGTATGATTAAAAACGTTGCATCGAAGAGTTAACACGTTTGGTAAAAATACAGCCTAATGCTAATTCTTCTTAGGTATGCATAAAAATGCAAAAATGAAAATTAGCGCTCTTATTTTTGCATACTTCTATGATAAAATCATTTTCCTTCAACTACATTGCAATGTAATCAAGAATATCTATGCAAACTCGGAATTGGTCTTACGATATTCTTGGTCCATGTCGCTGGTTACATAATTATGGCACTCCTGTTGTCCACAAATCTTTGCGGTTATAGATTGCCTGCAGTTACGACGTTGCGACTCATACGTTGTTGATGCAAATTACATGGAAACATTGCTTAAGTTTACAAAACTGAGTCTTAACTCCTAAATGCATAAAGGAGTGTCTGTAGACGCTATCGCAGACATTTTGAAGTGCAACTAATATAGAGTAGATTGTCCAGGTACGTGGCCGTACCCATAATGCTAGAGACCACGTTGCCGATAGTCCGCTGGTAAAGGACAGGATTGGTTGTGGCACCGAAACTTGGCAATATCTATTAAAGAGTAGAATAATGTGCAGAGAAAGCTATACGGGAACACTGGAACACACGCACTAACTAGAGAAATATGAATACGCGTGGTTCTATTTTCGCTGCCCAAGGACAAAGTGCAACGATAATGGCTTCACCTGAAATGATCACAAACCCGGATGGCGTATTTATATGTTGCTTCAAATGAGTTTTGAGCATTTGTGAAAATAAAGTACAATCAAATGGCCAAACTTCCTACTTCATTAGCACCGTTGTTGGCTGACTTATTTCATTGCCTTCTCAATATCTCTGGAACACCCTAGATCTTTCTGCAGTAGAACCCCAGGATTGCTCTCAGGAGTAGCGTGCTGCACAAACATGTTCCACCAGTCTATGCAAAAACCAACGTTCCACTGCCACATTTTCATATTTGACTTAAATTTATTGCTTAAATACAAGTGGATCAAGTCAAGTTAGAAACTGCTTTATACACATTTGGCTGGTGAATATTCAGCCACAACAAATGTGATCCAATGAAATGTATCTTAAAATAACCATTTACATAAAAGCACCATAAATCAGACTGATCAAGAACGGACAAAATCGCCCTAGTACTGCCAATCGGATGGTTAGGCTTAGAATGACACAGTGGAGGTCTCGCAGTAAATGACAGATGTAAATGAAAACAGATGAGCGGTAGGCATGTTTGCAGGCCTAAATCAGCTTTTACTTCTAGCTGGTAGAATAATTGATAGACATTCAGATGAAGCAAGATGAAATGGATGCCTATTATCAGCCATTAGCTTAGATGCTGGAATTGGTGTGTAGAATGAAGTGCGTTGACAGAAATAAGCATCGGAATGCGGCTACATCTGGTTAAGTGCCATAAAAATCTGACAAGTAACTTACAATACTTTTCCAGGAGACCGCGGAAAAGCACAGGGTAGCAATAATTCCAGTAGCGACGAAGATAGTCACTGCCAATCCAAAAGATCAATTCTTTTGCTGAGAGGAGGTAATTAATTGTGACATAGAAGACCCATCAGAATTTTGGGAAGTTCTCATTTATATGCTTGGCGGCATGCAGTTTCGGATTTGCCTGCCATTGTGGCGAGTCACAGGACTCCTGCGCCTACAGATGGACCATGGGTGGCTTGCGCTTCACCACCCACCGATCCAACCACACCCCTCATATCCAATGTTGATCCGAAGGAATAAGACCGGTAGGCATGTGCTGCACGTATCATCAACGGAGCCGGCCCACACTCATTCATAGGGAAGCACAAGCACGCTGTATTTGGCAATCAAGCGCGCTCAAGGCGGTGGACGGACCGTAGTTCACTCCAAACTGAGGGCATGGAACCACTCTTCGAGACTAGCACGAGCACAGGGACCGTGAACCCTTTCCCCTCCAGCAACGACAAACTGTCTACTAGAGCCAGTATGGACGACGTAGTGGGTAATATACAGGTAAACACCTTGTCAACATGCACACCAAACGCAGCGAGACCGGGGCGGTCAAACAATAGCCAATCATTTGAAATGACATTTTTAATTAAAATATATATGTTAAAGAATACGTCTATGCAAACATAACTCTTTCTTAAATTAGATTATGAATTCAGTTGGTTAACAAGGAAACCGCAATAAGTACAAAATGAACCAGAAATGACTCAAAATTGCTACAAACGCAATAAAGTTCACGAAAATAAACAAAGTTACCGTAAGCAACATGGCCGGTTAATTAACGTGTATTGAACTGACAGAAGTAAAAAAGAGAAAAGAAGACGAAATTGCTTGCTGAAGTAATCGGAGTTGGTGACTGGTGGGAAGGTGCATCTGCCAGTGAGTCTGCTTCTGTGTGCGTCCAGTAAAATAGTCACTAAGGAAATAGAGGATAGGGATGTATTTCTTGAATGTTTAGATCTTTAGCAGCATTTTGCGGCATACGCAGCCAAATACACTGCAATAATCAAGAAAGCACATACGAGTTGATTTCTTTTGTATCAAGTGAAGGCAGTACAGTATGCATGAGGCACGCTCCTGCGTCTAAAATAGATCTTGAACTGCGGAAAGCGAATTGTATAAATGAGTGGAGCGAGTTTGGGACAGCATCATTCGAAGCATGACATTTTCATAAATTTTCAAAGCAACAGGTGCAAGCAACAGGTCGTTATATATTGCATCCATTTTCGCCCCTCTGTTCTACGGATACTTCTCCAGCATTCCGCGCTTTTGCCTTTTTGCATACACATTTTGTAAGCGGAAGCAAGAGGCCTAGCCACATTTCAGGACATGCTTTTATACGATAGAGGATGACAAATCCGGATTGCTGGTTTATCCCGGATGTAAGTGTTTTAGTAAATGGAACAAAACCGCAATGATTATTGTAGGCAAATATTTAATGGTTCTGAGAACTTGTGGACGGTATGACTGGGGTTGTAATACTGTCGCCGATACAGAACATCTTGACCAATTTTTACACATTGGCATTGAACAGATGGTACGTCTTATACATCCACTACGCCGGTTTAGCATCCTTCAAAGATCGCGGCAGCTGTGGTTCCCAAGCATAGACTATATATACACTTAGTTAAGTCGGCGCAGCTACTCCTTTATACCAACAGCATGAATCCTTAGTCAGATGTCGTTCTTTTCGTTATATGCTTTCACTGTAACTCGGCGAAAACGCTTCAAGTGAGTGAGTAGAAACCGTTCGGGGGGACACTGTGAATTTCGTATTTACGGCATCTATTTAAACATAAGTTCAGCCAACTTGTGAACACATCAGGTTCAAGGAGTTAACCAAATTACATAGATCCAACCATTCCACGAAAGCGATTGATATTGTGTATTTAGCGTTCCCTTTACCTGAACTTGCCACCATTGCAACGAGTGATATTCCGATGTTTTGGTTTGCTGTAAATGACGAGTGAGAGTTTGATTGCGCTATGCCCAGAACTGCCATCCTTAGCTCGAATATATACAGAGAACCACTTGGTATTATTAACGTACATGTGGCCCTGGCTTGCGTCTATTTGTTGGGTAAAATTACGATGTTATTTACTTCCAGAATTCTTAGAAAGTGGGTTGCTGAAATCTCCGGTGAAGATACATAAAGGAGGGTATTTATGCTCTATGACGGCTGCGGTAAATAATTCTTAAAATCCCTCTGCTTCAAGATTAGGCGAGGTGGGATTTATATAGATTTTTTTCAACAAAACTGGGAGATAGCCAATAAAACACGTTGGCTAGCGTTGTTAGATAACTTGTGAATGAATTGTAAAGAGACAAAAATAATGTTATTGCAGTACACCAGGATGGATTGGATGAAATAAGGACTTTTGACTATTGTTTGAGTACGTGTAAGGGCGATCAGCTCTAGAACAAATGAAATATTTAACCGATACGACAGCATTATATACTTCGTTGCGGAGTCAAGTTACTTGCAACGTCGTTATGCTCAGCTGCGAATATTATTTGGTAAATACTTTACTCATTTCTTCTTTAAATTTTCCAACGTGCGTAGGAACGTTGTCGCTAAACAGTACAGACACTCTCAGATATCTATGGCTTTGCTTTCGAAGAGCTCCAAGATCGTCGGTAATATGAATACGAAAAATTAAGTTGTTGACAAATTTTAATTTGGCCTTAAGTTGCAGTTACAACAACTTCGCCAGAGATGCCAGGTTTTCTTACAGTGGGTGAATAAAGGCGACTTATTCAGAATTTCGTATATATTTTGTGCTACAAACAGCATATTCACGATTCTTATGCAAGCTTGCTTAACCACGGACTTTCAATTTATTTTAGTTATGATGATTCCACTTTGTACCGCATGGTTATTATGCAGGATTCACAGGAATAGTACGCTACCAAAGAAATTGACTTTGATAAAACCATTTTTGTTGAATTGCCGGTCTCAAATGATTAGCACCGGAGCTTTTCTTTAACAAAGCCATCCGGTGAAAAGTAGTGCTCAGATTGACCACTATCCCATTACGTCTGCGTCTTCCTAACCTCTCTGTCATGCGATTCATCCTTATCGTGTTCGTACAACTTCAATTGTACCTCCTCCCTAATCAACATAGAATACTTGGTCCGCCTACATGTTGCTTCAAGCAGCGTTCGCATTTCTCTTTCCAGTTATACGAAGTTGTTGACTGCTGCTCTCATTATTCGACTAGTCCTTGTCCAACAAAGCGGACAACCTCAGTTTATCCACTTTTACTAGGAGCGCCCTCTCCTCGACAGGGCTGACATGTCGCAACGTGTGAATCATGGTGCGGACCATCAACTGACAGAACATACTCACACATGATTATGCAGGCACCTCACATGGCCAAGGGTGAGAGTATTGCTTATTTATTCATCGTAGGTTACGCTACCGATCGATTAGGATGCCTAAAGAAAACCCACTTGCAAGACCCGAGCTCTGTGTTCAATCTGAATTTGTCTTCATGCAACTATGTTGGCAAGGTATCAAGCTGTCTATTCGGCAACTGTGCTGCTTCGAATGCTGGTGAGGCCGACGGCGGTATTTCCTTAATCTGTTTTGCAGTAGCATCATCATGAACAGCAGCACTACATCGAAGGTCTGGACTTACGCCTCACTGTAATATAGCCATGGTGACCAAGGAAACAAAAGCATAATGCCAGCGAGAGAAATGGGAATTAGCGTAAAACTTAAATACCCTAAGCAAACATTCAGGGTCAAGGCGCCTACCCCTTGTGCCAGCAGCATACGGTCGTAAGCATTTGCTATAAAGCAAAAATAAGGCGGCATCTGCGAGACAGCTTCCACACGATATTTACTGCCCCACGTCGTAATCAGGCATTACCCCCCAGAAAATGCAGCATCAACCACAATGTAAACGGGCAGCCAGAGAATGAGATGGTGGCAGACGCGTCACTGGTGTCGACAGCGAATCATGTGCAGTGACTTTTTAAGCCAAGCACGTGCACCCCAATCTGGAATGCTAGAAGGACCAACCGCAGCCAGTTCGGTGGTTAGTGGTTTCATTTTCCGCTGTCCAGTCAATTTTTCCAACCGCAGTCCTTGTCCATAATACATCTGGCAGTCACTTACGTGCCTAAGCCAAGACTTGATTAGTATTGCCTAGAACTGACCTACGCACATTGTTGTGGACAAGTTGGTGCCACCCAACACCGCAAATGCTCCAACCGTCTCTATCAACGTAGACTTTAATGAGCCTCATATCCTCAGATCGAATCGGCAAAGTCGTAGCTCCGTAGAGTATGACAGCTTTCACTGCAGCCTTGTAAACATAGCATTTCAAACGAAAGGAAAATCCATTTTGTCGCCAAATATGTCACAGATCAAAGAAAGCGGTTCTGGCTTGGCAATATTGAAACTGCCTTCCGGGGTTATGGGCCAATATCCGGCAAATTGTCACGACTTACAATATAATTCTCCTGCTGCCGACTACTGGCTGACATAACTCAGCGGACACATTTAAACATAAATATTAACACATAGAATTTTGATCCGTCTGCGATTGGATTCGCCTGGTTTTGATAAAGTACTACTTCTGAGCTAAACACTGAGGGAAACGTAGCTCTTATTTAGATCGGAAAATCATCTAATGCGCTCATAGTATATGTATGATATATTTCAAACAAGCCACATGCGGTTAACCAGCAGCGAGAAAGTTAAGCCAATGCCATTTTACATCTATGTCACAGTATGCGATCGTTTGAAACATGGATCCTGCGGAATATAAGTTTTGCTATGTTATCACAAGTCCTTGGTATAATGTGAAAGCTGTTTCAGCGTAATTATCCCTTTTCATTGTGAATGGTAAAGTAAGTATATAACGCAGCCGACACTACACGACAGACTTGTCATTCTCCTCATACCGTCCATATAAGCATCATGACACTAAGTCTTTCAGTTTGGTGAGACGCTGGTGTAGCTACAACAAAAACGATTACTGCAAGACTATCTAATCCGAAGTTATATATCCGATACACATTTGACAAAATCCTTTCAAATAAGTAAAGAACCAGTGTGCTCATTAACCTGGCGTTTATAATAAAGGATATTCAGTTACTAAAGGTCATTTATGGAAACGGATAACTAAAGAGCCCTGGTGCTTGCAAATGTGTAAACAATATAAAATCCAACGGAACTACCAGCGAATAGCTCCTTAAGCCGATCCAATATACTGTCGATGAAGTGGTCCAGATTCATTCACTACATTTACGATGTACTGGATCGAACGCACGAAACTTCGGTTTCCTTATTGGGACTTCTCGAGCAGATAAAAACGGTAATTTGAATATCTTTAACGCAAAATTATTGCAGCTACAAAGGCGCCACACGAAATTTGAACGACATTTCACAAAGATACATGTAATGTACTTCGTTTGCTTTTGCTTAGGGAAATAACCATTGCATATTTTCAAGGTGAATTCTTTTCAGATTTCTTCGCATCTTGCATAAGAGGAATTTAATTGCATTATCTCAAACCTGCTGGAATACTAACCATGCTTCGTCAGACGACTGCCGCAGCCGGTGCGTACTAATATTTGCCGAGCAGCCGATATATATTTATTTATTCGCGTTCGAGATTTGGTTGTCAATTAATGCCAACGACCATAATATGGTGGGAAACGATGTGATGCTATTTGAGTCCAAATCTTGCTTACCTATAATTTGCTTTTATTTGATATCACAACCAACTGTTACTTTAATAAGATTTCCTTCTATAATACACATATTTGGTGCTCAAAATTTTGAATTCTATTATGCCTAAACATGGAAGTCATTGCAAACTCAATTTAACTTTTTTTATGCGTAAACGCCGGACATGATGTCATCATGGTAATAACACGCGGCAACTAGTTTGCCTCTTCAACACATAAATTCACGTAAAGGAACGTAAACATGTTCACGCGACCAGCAGAAGCCTATTAAGCGGTAAGTCACTAAACTAAAATTCTTTATTTTTTTAATGAGATAAAACAATATCTTGGGACTCGCTATATACAAGACATGTAGCATATTGATTAGTCTTTCCTAAAGTTACTAAAAACGATTATCGTCCGCTGATTCTGACAGTGCGTCATTTAATATGAATTTGCAGTCAAACGATGGTAAACTAACGTCATTTGTTATTATGGTAAACTTTTATAGTTCTGACTATAACTTACACGTTTCTAATGTGACCATTTGAAGGCTGTACCTGGTGCGTTAATAATATAGTGGTTGTGATTCCATTGACATATTATTTTTCTTACTTATTTACATCATGGCATACGTTTTTCATTTCGATGAGCACATAAAAGCCCATAAATATTGTGTGCTCAAATTGAAAATTAATGATTAAGAAACACTACAAGAAGTTCACACTGGCTGCAATAAAAAACGGCTAGATTGTATGGTGTTTGTAATCAAAACATTTACTATTATGGATCCCAAATATCCCTAAGTTTGCTGCGTTACATGCAGTGTATCTTATATAATATGTTTTGGACCATTTTTTCACAAAATATGTATATTCATCAGCAGCTTTCAAATTGACAATGTAAGCAGCTATTTGTTCATTTGGAGTACTCTGTAGCAAGCAGTTTTCTTCCTAATTACAATATTAAACACGTCAGCGTTTAACCTTACCAATTATCAAATATAAGCAAGTAGAAACCGTTGCATTTGTTTACAATGATATATTAGTATTAATCATCAAAGGACATTTATGAGACCCAAGGTACTGCCTTAAATAAATATCTAGCAACCACGCCGTACAGATTCTTTGACGTATCCACTAATTCTGCGACTGCATTTGATTCAGAATAGCTTTCGAATAATTTGCATCAGTTTTTCGACTGTAGGTAACCATTAACGCTTGTGTGTTCTTGCGTTATTTTTGTCGAACGGGTCGTCAATTCTTCGTTACTCAGTTAATAGATTTTGCGTTACTCTTTACGAGCCGTTCAGTAATTAGCAGGAGCGGGACTGTTAAAGCTGATGTTATTGAAATGCTCCTTGTAAACGAAAATATAAGTTAGATCTTGCTGCATTAATTGTGAAAACAAGCAGTTAAATTGCACTGTAGCAATGAACAGGGTTGTGGTGACAACCCTAACACAAGGTGTTTACTTGGCTTAATATTCCCCGGTCCGTCCGACATGGGTTACTTCCCTAGTTGCATTTGTTCAGTTTGCATTCTAAACACCCATCCAGTTCAAGAAGTAAATGCTGTTTGGTGCTACGTTAACCGCCGCAGGTCAGTAACATCAGCAGAGTAAACATATTACATTTACAATGAATTATTTACAGGTTGTACTTATTACACTCGTCACTGATAACAAACTAAAGCGAGATGTTATGGACAATTTCACAATGACAGACTTTATGTGTCTCACCCAGTGTTGGTGCGTCGGCAAGTTATAAATGATTCTCTTGCTATTGAAGCCCATAAAACTCAGGCTAGTAAATCCTTAAACGGTTGTTTATTTGATATTGATTTTGCGTTTGCCAGCTCTTCATAAATGTGCAGTCTGTGTCCAGACTGCGCGTGAAGTAGCGACCATTATCCACCTCAGCGGCTTTAACGTAAGTCCATACACCGCCTACAAGGAGTCGATGATTTCCTAATCTTAACGGCATTCGGTATAGCATTCCAGCTTGATTCCACGGAGCTCTTGAATCAATCGCTGTTGAGTTTTGCGAAAATATATACGTCATAGTAATTGGGGCTCGCCACATATGAGACAAACCCTGCAGATCTACTATGCCTTCTCTGAATCCCTCATGTTCATGGTAAGACCTAAACAAAGTAAATTAAATTTGCGCCAGTTCACCGCAAGTGGTCAATAGGAGGATTTAAGAAAATACATGTACAATTTGATCTGCACAAAATTATGATTATTCTGACGTTCTGCTCAAGGCAATGTGCGTGCCATGTGCTCGTCACGCAGGTGATACTTGCTATGATGACATAGCCGAGCAAACGAGTGCGACCACCCCGTACAGCTGCCCAGATAACCATGACAATCACACACAGTAAAAACTGTATTTGTGTTTTCCAGGACTTGCGTGGCGCACGGTGAGAGCAGCAGGTTAACGTATATATTGGCTTGCCAATAACATTCAGACGGATTACCGATCTCCGCACTGAGGCATCACGCCCAAACTTGCGTTAAACTAACCCAGGGAGTATACGCGATCGCCAGTCGGCACAGGCAGTATCATGCAGGATAAATGACGGTGAAATGAATCCGTGTGTCATTAGGATAACACAAGGGAACCACACAGCTAATAATTATTACAAATTTGCATTTTCCAAGTCCATGTTGACTTGTCATCAATCTTAGACTTATGTCAGTCCACTGAGCCACTACCTGGCCATTTAAGCATTCGGATAGTATAACTCAGCGTCCATGTTCATGTGGTACTGAAGTAGCGCTTCTCACCCATTATAATGTGTAACCAGCACCGGTCTCTAGCAGCATGCCTTGATCAGCGAGCCGAGTGATACTGAGGTCGGCAATGTTGATGCAGATACGTGCAAGTCTCATTGTGACCAGTGTGGTTCTTCGATCTGGCATTCACTCAGTTGCCGGTCGAATATTGTGCGCACATTCCAGCAACCGTACTGAGTGTGTTGTGCGGAGGAGTAGGACTGTGCTGATAAACAATCACTAGCCTGGTGACCTACGTTAGATTAGGCAAGGAGTTGGTATCCATGGGTGTGGAAGATTATGTGCGTGGAAGAAGACAGAAGGCAGGCGCCAGCAGTAGCATGTTTTGGTTTATCCATCCCATTGTACGCCGCATATCAGGCGACCATTTTTCTAGAGCCACTGCGCTACAGCAGATGTCCAATGCATTCATTATTTACATTGGATATTTTATATTTGTTGATTGGATTATGATACTGCCATTGTTTGCACACCTGATTAGAGAACGACTCGGGTCCGCAGCCAAAAACTTTGATAGAGTATACATCTGAAAACCAGAACTCAGTGCGCCATGAGTCAATTAACAGACTCACGCGGAAGTTTTTGTCCTGGTTCCTAGCTAGATGTGTAGTGTAATCCATCTCCCACCCAGGGATCGTTCTTAGGATGCGTCAAGTACATGAGCACGCGGTACAATATTAGCAGCAGCGGGTTGACGAAAAGTCCGAATCTGGCAGCCACAGCCTCAGGGCAGCTTGAACTCTGCTATACATAATCATGTAAATAAGTTGCTTTATGCACGTTATGTGTCTGAATATTCAGCTACAATATACACGAACACCACATTATATCTATAAAGTAAATCAGTGGCAAACCGACACGACAAATAATGGATGGATAAGGATAAAAAACAGTCTAGTTGCAAGTCGACTGCTTAACTCAACGTAGGCAGACTTGGGGTCTCGCAAAAGACGCGAGAGGTAAGGATGAGAGAGATCGGAAAGCTTGTGTGTGGGCATATATTAGCTTGTATTCTGCCTAAGTGCGGAAGTTGATATACATTCCGATGTGTAAAATTGAGTGCTTTGGTAAAACTGGATATCGGAACCCCGCTACATCGGGCTAAGTGTTTTAATGATCGGATAATTAACTAAAACTCCTTAAGCAAAAAATCGGGGAAGATCACATGGGAACAGTGCTTCCAATGGTAAGGAACACAAGCATTGACTTTTCAAGCGATGAAATAACGAGGAGCGCAGGAGTCTCAGAGCCGAAGTGCATAGGATGACGTCTCTCTGACTTTTATAAAAGTATAATTTACTTGAAGCGTACAAGATAAATCACACCTAACCTTCCCATCCAGATATTATACTGATGTGGAAGACTGTACTCTGTCACCATCGATATGTAACTTGTTGCAAAGTGCAAGGTGCTTCTCATACCTGGCTCCTATGTGTGAGGAAAAATGAAGTCATTCCACTTTGAAGCATTAGGTGACAGATCACGGGATTCGGACCAAACATTATGATGGTTCAGATGCTCTTGTAGTCTTAATGAACAATGTACGCTTTAGTGATAATTGGCCAAGACGATACTTCCGCATTTTTTACCTGATTCGGTCAGTTGCGGCTGATGTAGAGCTGACGAAATTAGAAAAGTGAAATGACAACAGAACAACTCCCTGTAGGACAGGTGCGTTAGCGAGTAGGGAGGAGGAACATCTGTCACTGATTTGACTTGAATAATATGGCTTGTATACAGTTGTGCGCTCTTCACTTTGGTGCAATTGCCTTTGAGGAATTTCGTACTTCAAACCAAATATTTTATGCGACTTGTAAAGCCTTGTCTTATTATCCCTACTTAATTATTACATCATTGGAAGCGAGATAACGGGCAGTAGCGACCGATGAATCAGTCCATGGAATCCCTAAAGACCAATAAGTTTTATGTCGCCAAGACTTACAAGTAAATTGCATAAACGGTGCAATGGAGTATTGGGGGTAAAAAAGCAATGCATAACAACTACCGTGGGATGAAAAATATTTCAAAAAATGATTTCATGGTAAAGTGTAAAGCGATTTGGTGGACTAATCATGGACTTAAGTAGATTAGCGGAGATTTTTGCGTGTTAAAAGCGTTAATGCATTGGTCTAGCATTTTGTAAGACAGCATTTGATTGAGATCTGTAGCTCCCTGGCTAAAAGGTTATAACAGGAATAAAAAATGAGACAACACTTCCTCATCACGTTTTTAAATATCGCCAGATTGAGAGCAGTGACGACATAATTATGGAAGGCGTTCCAAGGTTGGCACACGCGAAGAGCAAATAAATTGTTAGGGCCTTCCAATTAAGTATACTTTATATCCAGTTTACGAATATGTCCTATTGGGTTAGATTGCTGTTCGATTCCAGCACCGGGCAGTAAGTATATTTTGCGTTCTTTAGAATCTGATAAAATATTATGAGATCTCCCTGCAAACACCGACCTCGATTGCTGTACATTGTTAGAGATTTCAGTCTAAGCTGTTAGGATAGTTAGTAGAGACGACTGAGGTTCTTGGTCGCTCTAAGTCCAGGAGTCTTGAGAGCAAGGAGATCCTGTTCCTGCACGACTGCCACGTTTGGGTAGCATATTCCACGTGCGGTCGCACGTAGGCGTTAGGCATTTGGGGGAAAATGAAGGGTCAAATGTTCTGAAAGCTAAGCGAAGCAAGCCAAACAGTTGGTTTCAAGTTGTCAACCTTTCTACAGATTGATTTGAAAATACCAGATATTCCTTTACCAGTACACCCAGGTCACGCTCATTAGAGGCGTTCTGTAAGGTGCGGTCAGCAAGCTTGTGGACGCTCAAGTACTGGTGACGCAGATGGATTTGCTTGCAATTAGCTCTGCAAATGAAACTCAAACTGTATTTAAGAGTAAGTGGAAAGATTTGTGTACAGCTCTAATGACTTACAAAATTCAAATATATTTTAATGAGAATCATCAGTAGTAGTGATTAGTCTGTAAAAGCTTTATCCTTTTTTGGTAAATAATTCGTACGAATGTCATTATTTCCTGGTACACACGGTATTTTTCTCCTTGCGTGGGCTTCGCTTCAGAAATAATATTCGGTACATGTTTTAAACACTTCACAGAATAGATCACTGCTAATTATTTTGGCACTGTGTCCCATGCGTTTAAGATTATTTGTTCTACACAAATCTGCTACAACACTTTGTTCAAACTGAGGTGCTTGAGTTTGTAATGGTGTCAACGGTTCTTACAGGGATTGCGCAAGAGAAAAATTAGCGCAGCGTGTGGAAGTGATTCAGATGTATTACTTGATTAATGATAATGAACTCAAGGGATACTAGGCAGTAGGATAGTGTGTAGAGTCCGAGCATTTCAAAATGATTTTCATAAGAAAGCTTTCGTAAACTCGGTGGCATTCTAGTTGTGATTTGCTGTGTTTCCTGAGGCTTTACATTTTCTCATTAGGTTATCAGATGATAAGCTGGAACGCCGTATTCAAGGATTGGCCTAATGAGCGAGGTGAATAAGCGAGGTATGCTTGCTTCGGGCTATGTGGAGGAACTGTGTCGTAACGCTCAGAACATACGAAGTGCTGCAGGATACAATTTCTCCGTATTTTCTATCGAGCTTTACTATGTCGCGAGAACACTACTAACCCTCTGACCGATATGTTATATTGGGACAACTGGCCGTCCCAGGTGTATGATCGAATGGCTTGATGTCTGGTGATCCAGAAAGACTTCCACTTGTTTGCTTTAAGTCTGGGTTGCATTCCTGTGGACCAAGTTACCAGTCGATCTAAGTCATGCTGGAGGGGACGCAGTCGTCCTGGTTGTTAATGACTGTCTAGATTGATAAATCATTTGCAAACGGGACACATGGTGACTGAAGCGGCTGCGGACGATCGATGGAATGAAAAGGAAATAATATTGGCCCAATTTCAATACCTTGAGGCACGGCACTGGTCGTTGGAAATTGTCTGTCAGCTAATCATTGACCTGCACTCCAAATATTTGCCCAACGATAAACTAGTGTAACCACTAAATTAGCGTACCACCTATTCTGCGGGTCCTCAGTTTACGAAGGTGTACATCGTGGTCCACTCTGTCAAACGCCTTAATAAAATCGATGTAAACCACGTCAACTTCCTTCCGTTCGTTTAGAGGTCATACCCACTGGTGTTTTGTGCACAGAAAACTGGTGGTGCAGTGTCGCCCTTTGGTATAGCTTTGTTACATCGATTAAAAGAATGCTAGCACTGATCTTACTAAATTGTAGATAAGTTTGGATAATATTGAAGTCAAACAGTTCGGCAATAGCTCTCTAGTTTACTCTGATCACTAACCTAGGAAGCGGTATCGCTAACGAACATCTTCATTCGTTGGTGACAGATGCTTCATAGAATGATTTATTAGAAAACACTGTAACGGCTGGTGAGATGAGGATCGATTAGGACATGATGGCTAATGACTGAACTTCTTCTACTCCGGTGTAGAAGTGTGTAGCCAAGACATCCGCGCGCTCAGTGTTTATAATGACCTTATGCCTGTCTAAGATCTCTAAGACCGGCAATTCCTCCCTAGGTCTCAATGGACGTTTCAATATGCCAAACTTGTTTTGAGTTCACTTGTCGAAGTGCCGGCTTTTCTTTATTTTCAAAATTACATATTTTGCGCTGTTTCTTGTACACCGTTTAATATCCATCACAACCCAAGCTGATATACTTATCACAAAGTTTGCGACGCCGTCGCGCTAACTGTTCATATCCCGTAGCAATCATTGCGGTTTGACTTATCCGATTTTGAATAATTCAATTGAAGGAAACAAGAACACTTCTAGTTAGGCCTCCCCATACTTTATGACCACCAGGTTTTAAGCAAAGCATGTTGTGGCAGTGTCCAATCAGTCTGACCTGCGGCTTGGACGAGCGCGTTGATTTTCGTCTTCTACTAGTTGAAAATCTGCTTCCGTTGACTGTAATATGGTAACGGCAATTCTATGCTTGCCCCAAAGGATCAGTGGAAAATTTTTGCTAGGTTTTCAAGGACAGTGATCTCATTCAGCTTCTGCGCTTAGCTGCTAAATTTTATGTCCAGGCAAGATGCCATGGGCGGATTTACGCTCGTCGGTTAGATGACATGTTACGTTGCGCCGATTTAAATAGTCATTATAGCGACTTGAGCCACCACATTGCCATGCCCAGGAAGAAGCCAAACGTCTAGCCGGAAAATTTGTATGTAATTGTAGGTGTTCCGTTAGTAAGAACTGGGGGAGGCACATGCGCTTGTGAATTCGTGGTGACCAAATGCAAAAAGGTCTAACGGCCTGCGATAGATAACACACACTACTACACTAGTTCTGTGCGTATTAGCGGATTGTGCACCATAATTGCATGCATAATTTATCCTCGCTCCGATAGGTGCTGGTAGGCTTGCAACATATTGACACTTTGGTGTACAACAAAAGACCACGATGAGCCTTTGATTTTCGGTCACATCGGAAACAAGTGTATCCTGACAATGCGACTTCCCGGTGCATGACGTCGGAGTTCAGCCAAGTCTCTGCTTGTACCAAAACGTCCGGCGGCTCCAAAGCATCTCAGGAACACCGTTTGTCACCCTGGTGAATTAGGTTACACTCGCTGGTGAAAGCCACACGGCAAGTATTAGAAGTGCCGTGGGCCGTGTCTGAGGTTAAGCAACCGGATGAATCGAATTCGTAAACCCGTAATTAAGGACAGACAATTAACATTTGTAAGTCGGTGTCAACTTCTTCTGTACGGCATTTGAGATAAATGACCACAATATTCATATGATCCCTATTTCAAGATTTTACGTTTCGTCGGATGTGAAATTATACGCTTTCCACCCTTGGCAGTCGAGACAGTAAGAACTGCGGCATATTGTGGTTGGTAAACGTGATTCTCAGACGTCTAAGTGACTTTTAGTTTTTTGGGTAACTCGAATTACGTGTTTAGTCGTCGCACTGTCTACATCCACATCCAAGAGACTATCGATGAGCACTAGGAGGAACTCAGCATCGTAATCAGAACAAATCTGAGGGTATTCATCTTTTAACTGATACGTGGAAGACCATGAGATCATGACGCCTCTGCAAAATAAGTGATGAATTTGTGTAAGCACGTCTAGAGGCGCTTATCTGATTGAGTGGTTGTTTATCACCAGGAGACGCCTACACTCAATTAGCTGGCCCCCAGCACTTTAGAGTGGTCCATGGATCCTTTATATTTATAGGGTCAGAGAAGGGGTCCGAGAAATTAACAGATGATCAGTGAAGAGGCATTTCGTAAGTTCCTACTATGAGTCTTCTATCAGTGGGTAAAATTGAAGGTGATCCTCGCTGGAGTAGAAGAGGCTGGAGCTGTCGCAGCGCGCGGAGTGGAAAGTGAAAGCAAGCTGACCGAGTTACTTTCACTTGGGAGATTGACCTCACATAGTGAACCGTTTGTTTCGGTCTGGGAAAACGCTTTGCCAGAGCTCTAGGCGGACGCTGGGTATTCTGATGTATTGCACCACGAGAGTTATAATATATAACTCACAAAAATCGATGGCAAATTTCGCGAACTTTTGCAACACGTGAACGGGTAATCCAACACACGAAATATGGAACGGAACCTCGCAGCTGAAGCTCCAAAGTGCCTGAGTCTCAGATCCCACAACTTTCGAA
The DNA here is from genome assembly GCA_944474145.2 of Dicrocoelium dendriticum. Classification (NCBI taxonomy): domain Eukaryota; kingdom Metazoa; phylum Platyhelminthes; class Trematoda; order Plagiorchiida; family Dicrocoeliidae; genus Dicrocoelium; species Dicrocoelium dendriticum. Next base: position 25,177 of record CALYDF020001953.1, read on the forward strand.
CACAAACCACGAACAGCTTTAGATGGCATTACAAGGTAGGGCAAATCCAAGCTAGTGGAAAAGGATGACAGTAGGATCAATCAATGAGATCACCGGAATTAGTCAAATAATAGCCAGCAAATTTGCACAATTTGGAAAAGAGAAGTCTTTGTGTGCAATGCACACAAGGAAGACGAAGATAACACAGTGCACCGAAGCAATATTTGTATCCAGCACACGCGGAGTCAGTAACCTGCGGCTTCCGTGTTCAACTGAACAGGTTACTTGTTGACCATGCATAAATGCAATCAAGGTGATTTTGGAGTAGACGGCATCTTCCTAGTTACTACTCGCCCGCTACATCTTGAATTTATTAGGGAAAATGAGGACATTGGTGGAGATACCTTTTCTCAGGTTGTTGAAACACTAGAAATAGGCGCGGTCCCAGCACAGTGCTCTTTGGGACACCCCATTTGATTTTGTGTGTAATCAACTGGCACGCACTTAAAACTTTCGTTGGTGAGGCAACTTTCCCATACAACTAAGAACAGGATCACAGATTCCGTACCACTATAGCCTGTGAAGTTTGAAAACATCCTTGCGGTCGAAAGCGGAATTTAATCCCAGCGAGATGAAGTCCTCTCCGACCCCATATTCAACCACTACCATCCAACTAAATCTTGCCGTTACCAGGTTGATGGTGTTTGACCGGTGTTGACGGAAGACATGCGGCTCCGGTGTTAAGGTGTTTCATTTTCCATGTAGTCCGTTAGAGCGAAAGCGATGACGGCTTCCATCACCTTCGTTGGCATATGGAGGAGAGCCACTAAGCGAACGTTTACAAGATCTGAATGCCCACTGCCTGCAAAGATTTGGGTGAAAATGCCACGCTACCACAAAGTGGAGAATAGCTACACAGCGGAGCACATTTGGAAGAAATGTGCGAGCGGTTCAGACATCTTGGTGACTGCAAACTTTAGTGTTTCCTGGCTGATGCTGTCAACTTCCGGTTAGTTATGATTGCGCAGTAGGAATAACTTGCTTAGAAAAATTGCTGGGTTACTACTCACATGTGTAATCAATGGAAAATTTTTGTGGTTGATGACACGTGACAGTTGGAGTCTGTGAGTTAAGGGCGTATTTTAACCGAGGAGGTTAGCTGCTTCTCCAGCTCCTTTGCTGTACCGCCTCTCATTAAAAGTGGAGGGACGTCATACTTTAATTTACGAAGATAGCTGACAAGCCTATACAGCAGTTTGTTGTTTGTAAGGAGAGTTTTAACTAGGCAGTGTTCACATGTTAATTTGTCCTCACAGACAAATGCAGTGCAATGGTTGCCATGGTTCAGGAAAGTGCCTCGTATATCAATAGTGAAGAACCTAGTAGTCACGTCATGCTGGATCCCCATACGCCAGACAATTTGATTCCTGCTCCTTAGAAGTAAAGTCCTATTTTCAAAACCTAGATGCCTTATCACAGATGATCTGTTAATGATGTCGATGAAACTTCCAAAGAATTCTGTCCAAACGTTGTCAACGTGACTTCAGTTTGAGAATTCACATGAAGATATCTCGACGAGTTACTTCAGTATACATTAGCCTTTGGTTTTATTATTTGGTTCTCAGTGTTCAAATGGATATTTTTCATAACACCCATAGTTAAATGTAAGTAATATATGGTGGCTGAGACATAGTGGTTTATCCAAGCATGACCTGGAAAGGTTAGCGAAATGTTCATGTAAGTCTGCTATCGACTGCTCACTTGGTAATGCCGATACCTACATATCCCCAGATTTGCGAATGTGGTTTCATCTTGTGAGCGTTTCTCTTTGCGCTGCAGATAACTTGCGAAATCCATTCCCCGAATAGACCTTGGAGGTAGTATATCACGGCTAGGTGAATACGTTCATGAGTCTTAGTCGGAGAAGGCAACAGAGTGAGTCGGCAACGTGAGTTTCCAGATCATCAAACATTACACATTGCAGGTTGCAGCGGTAGTAGTGAAGGACCCCATATAATCTGCTGGCTTCGTCCTTCGGATGAGTGACATGCTTATAATCCCAAAATCAGCATCAGTCACTACTTGGTGCAAGCAAATTTTGCCTATAAAAATTAGTTCCCAAATATTCGCAGCCTGAGGTAATCGAACTTCTGTATGTTTGCTGAGTAATCTTTGGGCCCTAGTATAATAATAAGCAAGTTTCATAGGTTTTTGCAATGTTTCGTAGATTATGCAACTCATATTTATATTTCTCGGATCATCGAGTTGCCGGCGACTACCCGTGTTTTCCATGTGTACCTAGCAAATGGTCCAAGGCATTATTCCTCGTCCGCGTATTTAGTTCCTTGTCTAATATTCTACACGCTGTGTAAGGTGTCTGATCAATATCATCTTCAATAGTTTATATGGGCTCATTAGACACACTGCTGGTGATTTTTGTTGTCCTCATCGCATTTGTTTTGTTGGGTGACGTATGTTCTCTAGGAGACAGGTCTCTAGCTTTCTTCTGCTGAAGATTAAATAGTAGCCTGCAACCAAACGTTGCAGCTTTTTAGCAGTTGTGCTAGCCAACATAGGGATTAAAAGACCCCCTCAACACTCTCGGACCATGTCCCTTTTAGTTTGGAGAGTTATGCAGTTGTGGCACCGATTTCACAAGAACATCATCCAAGCAGTGTGTTTTGTGATTATAACACCATTTTGCTTTATCGTGGGTGGTTATTCCATGCACATCACTTGCTTCAGTTTCAGGAATCCCGTGAAGAATAATGGTTCTTTTTCAATTTTCGTTTCGGTTAAACTTTCAATTGCGGTTTGTTCAATAACACTCGCACTATGTGTTGCCTTAAAATATAAGGATGGATCAGTATTCGTTTATGATTTGCCTGTCGACGAAAGTACTGATGCTACTTCAATAATGGAATTAAGCAAAACGCGCAGATGTCTTCCTCTCCGTAGTGCATGGATTTGGGGTGTCTCGTAATACGCACTACGTGTACAGGCCTGTTTTGCGTTGATTCTCTAGTGCATATTTCAATCATATTATGCTTGCTTTTCTTATTAAAATTTGCGTAAATTACAACATTGCATATCAGCATGGTTCAATATTTTGAACAGCCAATAGTTCTGATTTAAATGAGTAGTTAAGAACTGTTCACGTGCACATCAAAGTAGGCAATCACCACCCTTCACGCTGAAACGAAAGCTGAATTTAAGCAAACGTTTATGGCCACATTGTTAAGACAGTGTTCATTGCAACGCACTATTATCTGTGTCAAAAACGTGGACACAACGTATTTTACTTTACGGAAAATTGCTGCTTGTAATAGATGGTTCTGCAGTGCAGTTCAAGCAAATTTATACAATTGCCAAATTATCCTTCATCAATAGCTGGTGTTGCGTTGAATAACGGTTAACCATCTTCCTGTTGTCCACGATGTCACATCACAATCGTGTGATGTATGAATTCTCATTTTGTTCCTGTTCAATGGATATTTTGATGAGAGCAGACGTCCGCAATCTACTTTTCGTGACTTGATTATTTAATTTAAGTTTAAAATTTGGGCAACCATTACTATACGCACAAAGTTATTTTACGCTACCGTGTGTTATGATAAACGACAAATTGCCTAAGAGTCAATGCACATTGTACTAAAATTTTCAAATATTTACGATTTCCGCTTATTTCAAATAACGTAAAGGAATTTTAAGCGTTATCTTAAAGTATTAAATGTAGAAAACGTATGATAGACAAGCTTTTAAATCTTTCTAAATGAATTATCCTTTGCGAAATTATCATTTAGGTAAATAAATAATTGTGAATTGATAATGCAATTATTTAGTGCTTTCAACTTTTGTAATATTTCGGCGTAATAGACGCAGAAAATTACAGTGACTTTTATGTCTGTTACATTTTGTATAGAAATATCAGTGTAGACAGTCGGATCAGCCAAATGAATGTTTTGACCAAAATAACAATCGACAATGTCAGCATCACGGGCTGCACTTAAAGTTTTAGTACGAGCCAACTTTTCCGATCCATATGAAATTACCTCAAATCCTCACACATCCTCTGCTTATTTACAAAGCTGGTACAATCAAATATCTCTATTGGACTAACGACTTTCTGAACGTGTGAGTCAGATGATTATGATTATGTAATATGTTTGGGATTTTAGTAGCATTTCTGTAGCACGTTTCTATCAGTAGTGGCCAAATGAATTCCCTTTGCTATAATTTAATTCATATCACTTTTAATATTTTTCCCAAAATACTATTTTGCACAGCGTATAAAGTGTCTTTTCTTTGTTTGTACATAATGTGATTTAGAGTAAGGTAGAGTTGCTTTAACCCGTTCGACAAAAAACGGCCGAATGTTCATTCTTCTAAAGTAGGCTTAAGCATGTCAAAAAAATAAATTGAACGTTTTTATTTATACATGCTTTTATGAATAAAATCGCTTTCCTTCAACTTTCTAGTGAATTTATCAATAATAACAATGCAACATCGTCGATAATCTGATTATAATTAATGTCACATGTTGCTTATATCTCGTGGAAATTCATATATTATTATTAGAATACCGCTCGGTGAATAATCCATCCTAGTGGTTAAAGTGTAATTAAACTAACCTGAAAAGAAATCTGAACCAACCAGCTATTATACTGCTCTTACCGCTAGCTATCAGGGCGAGCCTAATCCTCGCGTACCATGAAATTATGCTGCTCTAAGCAGTAGCTGCTTCATACCAAGCATTATTTCCTTCTAACACAATTTTTTTTAACAGCGTGGTCAAGGGATATAATTAACTGTTTATAAACTGTTAAACGGCGTATCAGGCAACGGAAAGCCAGTCGTGTTCCTTTTGTCTAACGAGTGACAGATAAGCTAAGCTTGGTAACAACACAAAAAGAAGACCAACACTTCAGTTAAGAAGCCTAAAATATAAGCTGTTTAAAGTGAATGTCATCAGCTCAAAACATAGCATGGATAGATTTGGTGACTGAAGCATTTGGCCATCTGAAAGGACGATGTTCTAAGTAACATTCCATTTTTCATACAACTTCATAACTATACTATCAAGGGTATCATATTCATAAATTTCGTAAGAAAAGCAAAATACACGCTATAACAAACTGTGCTTATATGCGCAAAACAATTACGAAAGATATGTAATTACTTCAGCGCTAACACACAACCAATACATCCACTATATCTTTAAAATGGATAGACGCCAAATGAAAACTTGAAAACCGACCAAATCGCAGGCTTTTCCCGCGGAAGAATGGTGTATGACGTTTATACAGGATGAAGTAGGCTGTTACCAGCTTAGCAGTATCTACAAATGACGATAATAATTAGTGCATTGTAATCAAATTCAACAATAAAACTATCTAGTAAATGATACAGAAATGGTAAAAATCTACATTTAAAGGGAACGGCGAAGCGCTGTCCTAATCGCGTATGTCTTTTGTCGTATCCCGGCCAGTTTATCCCATTTTTATATTGATATAATTGTTATTTTACTGTCCCTTTCGTAATACTTGCATATATTGATTACTTTCTTGGTAGCAAATATGCTAGTTCCACCTCCTTTCCCAAAAATTTTAATATGGGTTTATCTTGGCAATGCTGCTTGTCCGCAACGGTATAAAACTTTTGATACCGACAATCCGCCAAATTCTAATATCCTTCAACTAGACGGAACACACAGAAACTACCCTTTGTGTGAAATGGGAGAAGGTCTATCCAAATGAAGCAGTGTAGGGTCCACGCCACTGATATTGTTTCAGTAACGCGTAAAAATCTAGTCGTTGTAGTAAGTAAACTGGAGGAATTTGTACAGGAATTCGCTGCAATGGAATCTCTGTCACACTATTTGACTAACTTTATTACGTTAGAAAATGCCGGTAAACACTTCATCTTGGCATAATCATATTGCCAGTAATCACCTAGAACAATGACTAATGGAACTAATATTATATCATTAGGTCATGAAACGCTAGTCCTTAACACCTCTGATATACACACCATCGAATCCTTGCAACCTCCGTTGCTTCAAGCTTGTCCACTAGCATCATCCAACTGTAACGTTGTGCTACTTTGTACACGGTTTCTAAAGCTTAGCAGCCCAATATTTGCCGTTACAGTTGCATTCCTGATGCCGGCAAGTTGATGCACTGAGAACCAATTATCTCGTCATCTACCGAGTTCAAATCCTGTGTCATCAAACCTGGTTGCACGTCACTTCAAATGAGTGTTTCAACAAGTTTAGAACAGAACTCGAGCGTTGTTTCAAGGAATCATCCTCCAAAACATCATTTCGAGTACCAAGAAACAATTCCGGTCGCGAATAACCAAGCTCGTTTCTTTGACATCGGCGCAACTGAGGAACTTTTTACATACCAACTCTACGCTAATATACCTGCGAGTAACCAGACGACGTCCGATATATTTCCAGAGGATATCACTAACCGTGGATCTCTGCTAAGCGTGTCATTGATAATGGAACTTTGGATACCAGATGCCGACCTGACAAATCAGACAGATGGATGCCACGTGGAATTCTGCACTCCTTCATGACCAAATCCACTAATGCCACCTAATGTTACACGGGAAAATAACAATCAAGTATATTGAGTATCTTTTAGTGCGGCGTCGTGCTATGTTTAACATTCACCAAAACCCCAATAGTAAAGCATTCAATTCCAAATAATATGATTCTCTACACACTGTAGCTAAGCAAACAACTGTGAAAATACCAGCTGCCCCAGTAATGCTGGTAGTTCTGAATAAACCGGAAGAAGTACTTGTGAGAGAAAAAGTGGACAAAACAAAAGTGCAATTTACGCATCTTTATTCATTGCTCAGATAACCTGAATAGCCCCGTGGTCACACAAATATCCGCCTCCAGTAGAGCCAGAACTCTGACGTGCCAAACAATGAAATGCTGGCCTACCAGTGTAAAAATCTTTCACGAAATACCTTACAAGTAACTCTTCACTTCAGTAACAAGATAGACATGGACCGTGCACACCGAAATTAGACGGTTCTTCTCCTACTGAACCCAGCAATTCACAAGCCGATTGCAATGCTAGGCTTGTCTATGAACGCTCTTCCAATAAATCTATTAAGCCACGTTATCTTGCCATCGGCAGACCCCCAGCCACCAACAACCTTTAGTTAAAGCCAGCTGAGCCTACTATAACAATCGATGCATGAATGGTTCAAGGACTACACACTCCTTATTACCTAGCTGCTACACTAAGGATACGCTGCCCATTTGCATCCACTTTCAGATTAACAAAGGTGCCATCACAAAGCGCAATCAGCGCGACATTGAAATGCTTCTTATAAATACCCTTTCAATATTGATAAAATGCATACGTCGGAAAAACTAGCACCATTCTCCGCTCCTTATTCCAAGCACTTATACCTTGCAAGAAACATGGCTTTTCCATAGGCGCCATGGTTTAGACGCAAACTTTCATGTAAATCTTGTTGAATGTTTCCTAGTCAAAGCACGGATTCGACTAAGGCATTTTGCCTGCGACACCAGAGGGATAACAGGACACTCTCAATGAAAATTCGGCAAGCTTGCAAAGTATGGGAAGCCGGTTAACTGGAGTGACGCAATCTCAGTTGAACCATGCAAGGCCCTCCCAACAACACAATGGCAATAATAGGTGAGGCGGACAGTTAGTATAATTTGAAACGTTGACAAGGTCGAACATGGTTAGGACAGTATATATGTTACGAGAAATGCATCACCACGTCGGTCGCGTGGTTTACAAAAGACCACTGTTCACTTTGACATGGTTGTTCACTGCTTTGGTCTGGTGGAAATCCGCTACGTTGTGGGTAGGAAAAGTATTCCGCATTTCGCAACCCGCGTATTGAGATCGTGGAGTTTTTGTGCATGATAGCAGGCTAAGTTAACCTTCTTGCAACATTTCCCTCGAACAATTATTGACCTGTTGGCATGCCGATGATCTCTATATCCTTCCTGTTAGTTCGTAAGGCGGTTTCTTAGAACTTTGCTACGAATGGGCGTCATCGAGGGCGGTCGTTCTTTCTGTCGCAATCCCAAAGTTATTCAACACGATGTGCACCGGCAAGCAACAGGAAGGCCGGCCGATTTGGAGGATTCTCCATGTCGCGGTCGAAGTGTATTGCGATGGCGGACGAACTTGTCATCGCCGAAGGCTACTTCGCGCAGTATATCAACTCGGCAGGCTGTCCCTGTTGCTTTGATCCTCCGTGGATGACAAGCCCAATAGTCAGGAAGGTGTACCGGGTTTCCAAAAAACAAACACATCGTGCTTGATAAAGTCAGTATACGTATAAATGAATTTTCTGTTGGGAAGATAAATTAATAAGGTAGGCATGGCATGCTGTCTCTCGATGACGCAGCTGGAGACTGGCATTCTGTACCCACTGGATTTGACGCATACCGATCAGACAGTAGAAACGCTTAAATGCATTTATCCAATTTCTCCTACCAACGGATTATAGAGAACGCTCTCTAGTACAGGTTGACAATCGCATCCGCTTGACCATGGGACTAGGGTTAAGATGGTTGGGAAAGTAGTTGACGGCCAAATTGCTGCTCGATGAAAATCTTAGAACATAGATAAAGTAAACTGGGAAGCCATATTGACTGAAGATTCGTTGTAGGCAAACCGGCGTGTCAGATGCAGTTGGTGAGTTTATGGCCATTAATACGGGTTACTTGTAGTAGGCGTTGACCATTACCACTTATAATTATCTTTGATTAGTCCAGCATAGTGCACGTGCATTCGAGTCGATGGAGACGGGAATGAACGACTTGCTGCTCAGTCATGAGGAAAAACTGATACAGTGAACGGTGCGCTGCACTGAGATATTTGTTTGACTTCTCTAGATACAGCAATGTTTGGTTTGTACAACTGCAATTAACAGACAGATTTTGTAGTATAGAGACTTGTGCAGTTACTCGGAAATGGTCGGATAGCGATGTAAAGTTGAATACGTAGGGATCCTCATTGGTAACAGAGATGATCAGCGTGCATTCTCCCGTCGCTTGTTTGGAAATGAGGTGGGAGTGTCCATTGGCTTGTCCAAAATAATCTGCAGGGCAGTAGCGGGGTCTCAGGTCGAGATTTAGAGAATGACGGCCAAAAGCATAATGCGGCTAGCTGAGTATAAATGAATGCATTTTGTGAAATGAAAATCCAAGGTAATTGCATGTGGTTTATCAGCAACGCAAAACAGGAACCCTGGAAAACCGCACTACCAAGAGATATATGAATACCTTTGATTCTGCTACTTCCGCCCAAGTACCAGATGCAAATCTAATGCGGAAAATAAGCGAGCAAACAGGGCGCCAGAATTGCTCTCATATGCCCTAAGATGCCACGCGCTCAAAAAAATAATAAATGAGCACTGGTGCGCTATGTATCATATATTCCCGTGTTCCTGAATCATGCTTGACCTACATAAAATATAAGCTTATGGACGACCGAAAACAGTGGCAGTTCAAGTACCTACAAATGGCCGTCCAATCGAACCTAGCAAGTATGATTTACATTAATAAGCACTTGAAGGCCACTATAACGGAGAAACCACGGCTTCTACTGATGACGCTCCAGTCAACCGACAGTGTTTTCGCTCAACTTTAATTAATCATTTGCCATCGGACGGACCCGTACGGAGTTCGAAATTTCCTAGCTGTCATTTGTAGAGAGCGCCAACAATGTAAAGAGAACACTGGTGACCGCCGTCTCCTGATTAACGAACTCGACCTATTAGTAATGTGCCGCAGCTCCAAGCCTGTGGTGAATCTGTACTTAATGTATTAAATGATCCCCACGCTTCCAAATCAAATGAAGTCAACTGGCATTTGCAAGCACTCTCGGCCATTATTCGACGAATATCAGGCCCAATATATGTCCTTCTTTGGGCTTCGTATCACTGATATACGGAAACACTTATTTTATTTACTGAAACGCAATACCATCTCGCTTATGGGCTTTGTCAAACCTTCAAGTCAAACAAAGCAAGATGTGCACGGTGTTCAGGTTGCGCAAGAGTTATTTGCTTTACAATCATTTACCCTACATCATACTCCGTCGTTGCTGGCCGCTTTTCGATTGTGCAGTGTTATTGCGTCTCGCTACTGTCCCACAGGCACAAGAAACAGCAATATTTTATGAAGCCTCTTTGCACAACCATTATGAGTTCAATGACTTTAAGGTTAGCACTGGTATTCTAACTGTGCTTATCGTAGTAGTGTGCAGCGAGTATATCTTGCAAACTTTCAAAAGTTTCCTTCAATTGGTGGCATGCAATAAAGGCAAAGTTCGGTACACATTTCTATGGTGGAGCAATATGACATTAAGACAACACCTGGACGGGTCAACGAACAGACGCCAATACTAAATGACATGCCTCTCGCCAAGTTTCTTCATCAGTCCTTCCAGGTCTAAATAGGAACAATAGATTAATCTCGTTTCATAGAAACCGAACAATTTATGATCTACTGTATAGATTCCTTGCGATGGCTTTTATTTTGGCTGAGTGTTACACAAATGTTGTCTAAAAATTTGGACTTTTCGTTATTTGCACTTAGCAATCATGCCTTTTTGCATTTCAATCCAGCTAAAATGCAGCATACGTAGTCCTCACATTTAGACGGATAAACGTCCCTTTTTGGCATAATTTTTCTTTATCTCAGTGGCAAAAGTAGATGTGAGAAAAGGGTACAATATTTGCAGGTATGTTAATAAATACTATTTATCATTATTCGTATTATCTTTCACAAAGCCGCTACTTGTTTACATTCCTTTACCTTTAAATTCGTTGTTTCAGTCTGCGCTTTTGAAATTTTACCGCAGAAAGTTACAATTAATTTGTTCCTGGCCAAACAAGTTGCATAAATTTTGGACAAATTCCAGCCATTCAAAATCCTTCATTTTAACGCTAGGGCAGAATTATTGTGCATTTTTAATTTGGGAATAGAATGGCCCTTGTAGTTCACATCATTTTAAACCGAAACATATTCACGGTATATATATGAATATTGCATTGAGAAACATGTAGTTGGGTGATCAAAATTCATTTCAACTATTTTCAACTGGGACAGCCAATGACACAAAACCCAGTCACCTACACATTTCAACTTTTAATTCGGCGGATACTTTTTACTCACCCTGACAATGCGAGGATACACTGAGAAAATTCTGGCGAGAATTTCTGTCGTCGTGTGGTCTCGTGCGTTAAACACAGACATTAGTGTATTCGTTTATTTTAAATCGTATATTTTAACTTCCTCCGGTTGTATGGTTTTTCATGAAATGAATGAATATTGTATGGTAATTAATGCAAATATTCAAATCATTCTACTACCTAGTAAAGCGCGGATTTCTATGTTAAATTAATTTCAATCCATGCGTTCTGATTGTTCTGAAAATATTATTATGGAATAAGAGATCATATGCACATTTTACTTAAGTTGTTCAACAATTAGTACTAATATTCGTGTCATTTTAATAATAATCTGGCCTACTTACCATCAAATTTTGTATGATTTGTGTAGACACTTATAACTACGGTTTTTTTCAACTCATGGTCCTGAGAGCATATACTCACCGCCTTTCTCGATAGAGACTAATAATTTCTTTACAGATTTTGAATTATCGGCAATATGTGTATATTAGCTTGGATAAGAAAATTTTCACAAGGACCGTCAATGACAATAAACTAGCGCGTATAGCGTTATTACACCTTAAACAAGCCTCAACTATGGTCCTTTACATATTTAGCCAATCCATCTATCCATACAAACACGAGAACAGATATTCCTACATATGACCACGCCTAGTACTACCACTGCACTCCAGCAGGAAACCCCAAAACTCTAGAAAATTGGTACTATTGCTGTCAGCCGCAACATTCACTACGATCCGAGCAGCGTCACGAGTTAAAATATAATTTTCCTACTGGCGTTTACTAACTGTACTAGCTCAGGGGATACATTATTAAGGTAAATATAAACACACTGAATGTTTACTATATGCGATCGCATTTACGTGGTTTTAATAAAGTAATAGTTTTGAACCAAACGCTGAGGGAAGTGTAGGGCTATTTGATAGATGACAAAATCATCAAAAGAGCTCAATCTTTACCCATTATGTAGTTCCACCCAGCATATATTCGGTTAACTATCAGCAAAAAAGTTAATCCAATGACATTTTACATGTAAGTCACAGTATACAATCATTTGAAACATGCATCCTGCGGGATATATGCTTAGCCACGTTATCATAACACCTTGATACGAAGGTGAAAGTACTTTCAGTTTAATTTTTTAAATATGATTATTCAAGTTAATGTCAAAGCAGCCAAGACTACACGGTATGCCTGTTGTGCGCGTCACAGCGTCCAGTTAAGCATCAAGATACAGGAAGTTGTTTAGGTTGGTGCGGTGCTGGGGCAGCTGAATCGGTAGCAGTGGATGTCCTCTTGTGTCAGTGTTGTTCAATTCCAGCAGTGCACGGCAAACTGGGTTTGCATTCTTTAGAATCTGTTAAAAGATTATGAGATATTCTCTCAATAGCCGATATCGACGGCTTTATCTTCTTAGAGCGTTCAGCCTAAGTTGTTAGGGCAGCTAGTAGAGGTGAATGAGGTTCTTGGTTGCTCTAAGTTGAGGAGTCTCGAGAGCAACGATATTCTGTTTCTGCCACGGCTGCCACCTTTGGATAGCGTATTCCAGGTGCGGTCGCACGCAGACGTTAGGCATTGGGGGAAGATTAAATGGTTAAAAGGAAATAGGCCAAAATTCGGTCGCAGGTTGTCGACCTTTCTGCATATTGATTTGAAAATATCAGATATTCCTTTACCAGTACACCCAGGTCACGCTCATGAGAGGCGTTCTGTAAGGTGTGCTCTCAAAAATTGCTGACCAGCTGGAGACGCAGAGGGATAACCTTGCACATAGTTGTAGCACTGAGACTCCGACAGTATTCCAAAGCAATTGGACATATTTGTGTACAGCTCTAATGATTTATAAAATATCAAATGTGCTTTAGTGAGAATCATCGGCAGTAGTGATTGGTCTGTAAATGCTCTATCCTTGTTTGGTAATAAATTTGTTTGTGTGTCATTATTTCCGGGTACTCACTGTATTTTTCTCACTGTCTGTGCTTCGCTTTAGAAATAATTATCGATACGTGTTCTAAAACACTACACACAATCGATCGCTCTTAATTATTGTCGTAGTATATCCCATGAGATTAAGATTATTTGTTCTATAAAAATCTGATATGATAACTTGTTCACGAAGATTTCCCTGAGTTTGTGATGGTGTCAACGGTAGTTACAGGAATTCAGCAAGAGAAAAATCGGCCGCAGCATGTGGAAGTGATTCAAGTGTATTACTTGATGGATGCTAATACGCTCAAGGTTTACGAGGCAATAGGATAGTGAGTAGAGTCCCAGCATTTCAAGAAGCTTTTCATAAGAAAGCTTTTGTAGTCTTGATAGCATTCCAGTTGTGATGTGCTGTCTTTCCTCAGGCTTATCATTTTCTCCATAGGTTATCGGATGTTAAGCTGGGGTGCCAAATTCAAGGTTCGGTCTAATGAGCGAGGTGAATAGGCGAGGTATGGTTGCTTCGGGCTACGTGGAGAAACTGCGTCTTAATGCCCAGAACATACGAAGTGCTGCAGGATACAATTTCTCCGTATTTTCTATTGAGCTTTACTATGTCGCGAGAGCACTACTAAACCTCTGGCCGATATGTTATACTGGGACAACTGGCCGTTCCGTTGTAGGATCGAATGGCTGGACGTCTGGTGATCCAGTAGAACTCCCACCTGCTTGCGTTGAGTGGGGTTTGCATTTCAGTGTACCGATTTACCATTCGATCTAAGTCATGCTGGAGGGGACGCAGTCGTCCTGGTTGGTAATGAACATCTAGATTTGCAAATCATTCGCAAAGAGTGCACATGGTGACCGGAGCTGCTGCGGAAGTTTGATGGTATGAAGAAAAAAAGGTATTGGCCCAAATACAGTTCCTAGAGGCACGGCACTGGTTGTTGGAAATGGTCTGTCAGGTAATCATTGACCTGCACTCCAAATATTTGCCCAACAATAAAATGGTGTACGCACTAAATTAGCGTATCACCTATTCCGCAGGTCCTCAGTTTAGGAAGGTGTACATCGTGGTCCACTCTGTAAAACGCCTTAATAAAATCGATGTAAACCACGTCAACTTCCTTCCGTCCGTTGTGAGGTCATGCCCACTGGTATTTTGTGCACAGAAAACTGGTGATGCAGTTTCGCCATTTAGTATAGCCGTGTTGCGTTGGCGTCAATATTTATTTCGATTTAAAGAATGACAGCACCAATTTTACTACTTTTCGATAACTTTGGATAATATCGAATTAAACCATTTCGGTCAATAGGTCTCTAATATTCTCGGATCCCTACCATAAAAAGCAGAATCACTATGCGAAGGTTTGTATGAACCGAACGCCTACCGCCTGCGAAGTTTTGGGTGATAATTCCACGCTCACACATTATGTGGACTAGTTACTCATCAAGCATATTTAGAAGGAATGTGAGAGTGATTCCGTCAGCTTGGCGACTGTAAATTTTAGTGCTTCCAGGTTGATAGTTTCTACTTCCAGTTAGCTTTGGTTGCGCAGTGAGAGTAACTTGCATAAAAAATATGCTGGGTTCAGAATTGCATCTGTAAACAATGGAATCCTTATTGCGGTTGACGGCTGCGAATTCGGGGCGTGTTTTAATTGGAGGGATTAGCTAATTCTTCGGCTCTTTGTACTCTATTGCCTGTCGTGTAATGCGGACGGATGCGGTGTTTCGCTTTACGAAGATAGCTGACGTGCCTATAGAGCAGTTTGCTTTTGGTCAGGAAAGTTTGGTTTGGCCATGTTCATTTGTTACTTTGTCCGCGCATACAAATGCAGTGCCATGGTTGCGATTGCATAGGAAGTTGCCTCAACTCTCTTACTCGGTGTTAATCATGTAGACAGGGAATGCTATACATTATATCGCCAGAGAGTTTCGATTCCTGCTTCTTAGGATTTTGTAAAACCAATTTCTCGAAAACAATTGCTTGTTCCCTAAATAGTTTGTTGACAAATCAGCTGAGTTTTTCAACGAAATCTGTCCAAGCTTCTTCCAGTTGTCTTTCGTTTGAAAATTCCCAAGATAACGTCATTAGTTCCAAATGCAATAAATATAGCATCTAGCAAGTGGACGTCATCAGCTCTCAGGTTATACACTTTTAGTGACTATGTAACAGAAGTGGTGCTATATACCAGCACGTTTGCAAATTATGCAGCCCAGCCAACGTCACTCATGGCTCAGTAGCTTAAGCTGCTGTTTAGTTGGCAATGTCCTCTAGCGGCCATGGATTTGATCCTCCTTAGAAGACTTAGGGAATGCGTACCACTGATGAGCCCCAATACGATGAAGCGCGTATGGTGTTTTTCTGGACTAGGCTCTGTTATGTAGTTTTTGAACTAGTGAGATGAACGCCTTAACATAATCCCCAAGATGCGCCGATGAGGTGTTATAAGATATGGTGCCATGTGATTGTATGTGTTAGTTCCGAGTGTTCAGATGGATACTATGCCTAACACGTATATTTAGAAGTTAGTACTACATGGTCTCTGAGACCTACTCGAATCTCCAAAAATAGCCTGTCAACCATGCGCTATTCATTCGTGCGTATAAATTCCAATACGGACAGTTTGTTTGCTGTCCAGAATTTTTTGGGTGTGGTGAAGTCAGTATACAAGGGAAGGTTGACGAAAGTCTCGTACAAGTCTGCTTTTGATTGTTTACCGGGTGATGCCCATAACTCCAGAACCCCGGAGATTTGAATGTGGCTGTACCTAGCGCGCGTTACTATTTGCACGAGAAGTAACATGCAATAATCAATTTCTGGAGTAGACGTTGGGGATAATAAATCACACCTACGAGACATGTGTCGTTGTGTCCTTATCGGAGACAGCAACAGAGTAAGTCGGTAACTTGTGTTTCAAAATTGACAACTTCTGCACGTTGCAGGTCGCTGAAGTAGTAGAATTGACCTCATTGCATCTGATTGTATAGTTTTTCCGGATGTGCGACATTCCTGCTATCTCAAGTTTAGCGTCACTCAAATCTTAGTAAAATGATGTTTCCGTAATCGAAATTAGGTCGCAGTCATTCGCAATCTCAAGTAACCAAACTCCTGTAATTTAACTGTGGAGCATGAGCGTTAGTATATAACAAGAAAGTTTCGTAGATTTGAGCATTATTTTCGGAGGTTGTGCAACTCATTTTGAGTGATTGGCGAATAACACTTTTCACGGTGAGAACTTAGCAAAGGCACAACGTTTTATTCATCGTCTGCGTTGTTAGTCCCCTGTCTATTTTTCTACGTACATCATATGGTAACTGGTCCAGATCTCCTTCAACCGATTTTATGGGTTCAATAGACACACTGCTGGTGCATTGTTCTTTTATAGATCCGTTCACGTTTGGTTCGTTGATTGACCCATCATCTCTGAAGCGTATCGTAGTTACAGAACTTCATGTTGATTTCTTCCACATTCACACTGAAAATGAGTGTACGTCGTGCAAAGCAACTAAACTGTTTCAGCCTCCTTCAAACCTCGCGGCAGCTGCCGTTCCCAAGCATAGGCTAGATATACACGTGATTAAGTCGAGGTAGCACCTGCTTGATACGAACAGTAAGAGACTATAATGTGATGTCGTCTACTTCATTATGTGCTTCCACTTTAAGTCGGCACAGTCGCTTCAGGTGTTGTATGAGTACCTGTCATCTTAAACGTAATGAGCTTATATTGGACAACAAACGTCGAAACAGAAATAGAGATAACTAGTCAAATTATTGCAATACTTGAAAACGTTGGCGTTAAAGAATAAAGTAAATTCTCTAGATCCAACCATTACACGAAGGCCGTCAGTATTGTGTATATAGCCTTGCCTCCAGCTGAAGTAGCAACAACGGCAGCGAGTGATATTTTGACGGTTTGATTTGCTGTGAAGGATGGGAGAGCTTTTGCTTGTTGTATGCTCAGAATTGCCAAAGGAAGTTCGATTACATACAGAGAACCACTTGATATTATTAACGTACACCAGAAACTGTGTTGCGTCTAATCTGATGGGTAAATTTACGATGTTCTCTAATGTCAGCATGATGAGAAAAGTGGTTACTGAAATCTCCGATGAAATTACATAAAGTACGGTGGGTATGTTCTCTGATGGCTGCTGTAAATGCTTCGTAAAATCCCTATGCTTTAAGTTTAGACCATCTGGAAGATGTATGGCTGTTAGTCAACAATAATGAGCGATGGCCACCATAACAATTCGGCTTGTATTGTAGGATAAAGCAATAATTGTTGCAGTACACCGGGATGGCAGCTTGCAGTCCAAAGTGTAACACCTACTTAGACTCGCGAAGTTAATTTGTGCAAGCAATTCAGCTCCTCTGGCATGTGGCAACGGATACGCTGTGTTCGGCTGCCTAGGGTCAAAATCCTGAACACCCATACACATATTACACGTTCGCTAGAGTTGGGAAACAAATCAGCTAATGTGCAGCAATACCTAAAATAAAAGGAGGGAGTAAAATACTGCAAGCGCAAGCCAGCTGAGCTACCGGTAAAGGATGGGCAGCCTTCCGGTACGATATCTGCTGGCTATTATGCAACAGAAAAAAAAATAATTTACTATGCAAGGTTATATAAGTCTAAATAGTAAGATCGTGATTGGTGAGGGAGGCTTAGAAGGATGGGTGGGGACAGAGGAACGCACAGCAGGAACGCCACTGATGTCGTATCCTAAGCATATCAACAATTGTATTTAACCAAACGTTTTCATCGTCTTTCTGACTCCAACCAGGGAGACGAGACGCTCCAACTGAGACCAGCTTCAAAGTGAGGGCCTTCATTCTTTCCGACCAAGTCATCGCTTGGCCAACTCTCCTCTTCTTCCAACAATAAGCACAGTGTGCAAACAACGCACGTCGCTGGAGTCCGTGGGCTGACATGCGTAACACGTGGCAGAACGATCTGAACCTGGTGCGTGAAATAACGGTGCTGAGTGGTTCATTCCCTTTTCCTATGTCGTAAACATGGCGTCTGAGAGATCAAGCGCTTCTGAAATGTTCAGGCAGATGACATCGACACCTGCTATATAATCGACAACTGCTGTCCAACTATTATGTGCAATAAATAGATCAGTACCACATGTGCGCTTTTGACGTCAGCCATGTTGCTCTAGGACACTTAAGTGTTGACTTTGCAGATAACGCTTCAGCGAATCTGCAATGTTTTTTTCTATTAATTTAGGTACTACAGGATTTATTGTTTTGGACGGCGGTTGGTGGGGTCGGTGCAGCTAACTAATTTATGGATGGGACTTATGAACCCTGGCTTCCATACTGGTGGAATACGGTTTTCCTCCAGACATGGCTGATAAAAACAGCCAGTGGTGTTTCTAGATAACTAGCTACTGCTTGCAGAGCCTTTGATCTGATGTCGTCTACTCCAGGATAAATGAAGATACGCAGGGATAACAACGTCTTTAACCCAGCTACCTCAATGTAAGTGAAGTTGTCTAAAGCCGACGGTGGCGTAATAAAAACGAGGAGAACTTTTAGGCTCCTTAATTGCTGGAGCGTTTGGCTAATGATGCCGTAGGAAATCATCTGTTTTCTTTGCAGATCGTGTGCACCCATCAGCCGTTAAAATTGCTGAAATTCCCCGCTGCACCTTTCGAAAGACGTTAACGTGCCTGCACAGAGGTTTGTGGTTGGTTCAGAATCGTTTTACTAACACCTGCTGAAGCTTGACCTAGTCTTTGCTGATCAGTTTTAAACAGGATTTATGCTGTGTCACTCATGTAGTCCGATTTCGGCACTAGAGAAGTGCCTGTGAGCTAACCATGCAAAATCTCATCGGCACATACATTTACGTGTTCAGCTCCTCAGAAATGACTTAAGGTCATTTTGGTTTGGAAGGAATTATGTTCCGATGTGGGTGCTACCAGTGAGCTAAACATATTAGCAAATGTGTCTCAAGCAAAATCCAAAGGGGCATGCGGTTAAGAAATTCCAAGATGTGTCTTTAACAAGCGTAGGTAACAGACTATAGTGTGTGAGATTATGCAGTATATCATCCTCCTTTTCAAGGTACTCCGCATAACATATATAGTCAATGAGCAGAGTAACCTTATTAATACGACCCCGTGGTGTGTGTGTAACAAACCGGTAAAATATTAGTCCTTCGTTGGTGAGCGCAAGATCCAGTCTCAATGAATTGTTAGCAGTTTGAAATCTGATGGGAGAAGAAAATTAGTTTTACAATTGTGTGGCTTCCAAAGAGCTCTGACTAGCATGTTTTATACTGTGTACCTTCTGTTGCTGCTGTATCTATGTAGTGCAATTTAGTCACCAGCGAAAAGAATGTGGGTGTAGGACAACTTCAAAGCAAACAAAAATACGTGGTTTAGGTTAGAGTCCATTTTCGATGTTGAGTTAGTTGGGCGCTATATCACGGTTAGTAGACATGTGTCCTAGTTTCGCAACCATATATCTTACTATAGCGAATAAGGAGCTCGGCTTTCCGGGTGATCGATAACTCCATATCTGTAGTTTGCAATATAATAAAGAAGCACAGAGCTACCCCTTTCAGGTCTATTGGTCCGAGGCAGCGACTACCGTGTAAATTGATCTCAGAATGGGTAAAATCAAGGTTTAACCAGGTCTCAGTAATCATAATAAGGTCCAGCGGTTGTAAGGCATGGAGTTCTCCAAGTGCCGCCAAATTATTTAGAAGACCATAGGCGTTTATGTACATATAATATATAAATTCTGTTGTTAAATGTGTTTTGATAGATGACAAATTTGTGTTCATTTTAAGGCGTTCGGTCATTAATCGATTTTTGAATTGCAGTCTAAATGCATGTCATAATTAAGCTTTCTTGGACAGAAATTTCACGCACGCTGTGCTCTACTCTGCTGTGAGTTGTGCATGACGTTGTGTCGGTCTGTTTGTAAGACGGTGTAGATAACGGATTTGCAGCGCTTGCAAGTTCCATCGAATTTCTAGCCTTTTTTGGCAGTTCACCTACTGCCTTTAGCCGGATTTCTTTTGGCCATATGGCTCGAAAATTCAACCACCGATGTAGCGGCATTTGCGTCATTCCCTCAGAGTATGATATTACTTGAATTATTCTTGGACCGAAGTCCTTTTGGTTGGATGGTGACGAAATTCTTGTCAGGGAATTGGCGGTTGCATTGTCAACGGATAGCGCTTCGCGGATGTAGCACCACTGCATTCGTTCTTGTGTTTGCGCATCGTGATCGGAAGAATGCAGAAGCTTTGGAACATGACGAACAATTATTATTTCCTTGACATCCCTATTAGGAATCCCGCGTTGGTCAACTGCTTTTTGGGCAATATGTCCAAATTAGCTCGTTGGGTTGCGAAGAGGAACTGCCGAGAGCAACACAGCCTCTGTGTCATCTACTATGTCTAGGGTTACTCAAATAATTCGTGGTTCACCGGAGTGCATTAAGGTCTGGTGCCATTCTGCGCCATGCAACATTAAAGGCTTAACCCGAATACTAAACGCATCGCAGATGGAACTCCACCGTTTGCGATCGACTTGCAATTTGCCTTTTCTTTTTCCAAAATTTGACTCGGGAACAGAAGAGCAAAGGAGAGTAAACACGGTGTGGTTTTGTCTAGCGAGTGTCTACTTTATATTTTTTGCCGGCAATTTAAGCTGATTAGAAGACACCCTTGAATTTGACGATGAAAGCTGAGTTGCGCTACGCGTGCTCGGTACAGAAGATGGGCCTATGGGTGTTGCTACCGGTGGGTTTGTCGAGGCAATTGATGTGTACGTGACCTGCTTGTTATCTGCACCGGATTGCCTTCAGCTGTGAGCTGTTGGTGTCATGGCTAAAACCACGGGAGATGGGTCTATGCTTAGAGAATTAGAAGCAGACATGTTTAAGGCATGTCCAGCAATGGGAGTGAGAGGTTCCAGTGAATTTAGAGTCCCATACGCAGGTATTATCGTAGCCATATTGGTGTTCGTGTGATCGATCTTATTATTTAGAAAGTGCATGATTACCTCAGTCCATCCACTGCAATTTCTCTTGAGCAAAGCCAAACAGTTGACAACTGAAAAGACTTGCTTTGATAGGCAAAACCAGACTGTGATAGCAACTTTGTTTGTCTGTCTCCCTTTAAAGCACGGATTTTACTACACATTGCGGACAGCACAAGCTAATACAGCTAGAACAGATAACACCAATCATAAGAATCTTAGTGCAATTATCTGCGCAACTTTGGTGACGCTGAACCATTGGATTGCTAGTCGTCCTCTTTCGTTTGCAGCAAGGCCTATCGAAGTGGTCAAATTGATGAGTGATCTTTGCGCCTGGAGTGACGCACAGACAGGTCAAAAGACACAAAAGGATTAAACTAGTTCCACCGCAGAACATTAGTCGGTCAAGAGAGATAAAGATCGTAAAGCACAGACTGTCGGGTTCAGGGATCATTCGACTAGCATTGGAAACCACATACATCTGCCGAGAAATGAAAACTGGGGAAGATTATAATCCAAATAGGTTAGATCCAAGAGTTGGGAAGCATCGAGTAAATCTCCTCGAACTTGTTCAAACGAAAGTACACACAATAATGTGTTGGGGAGAATCAGAGTAGACACATAGGGCAAAACGTGTGCTGAGATAAAGTGCAACCGCATGGCTGTAATTTGTGTCCATACACTGCCTACCAGGAGTCAAAGAAATACTTGTCTTTGCGGCATTCAGTTTTGCATTCCAGTGTTAATTCACGCAGCTTTGGAGTCACTTTCCTTCGATGTTTGCAAAAATATATATTTCTTTTAGATTTAATGGTCCGCCAAAAATGAGGCGTAAGCGGTATCCTTCTCCGGCTACAACTCTCCAAAGCAAGTATCATTTGCCTTCTCTAAACGCAACCTCGTATTGATTGTACCTAAGAAAATAAATTAAATTTGCGCCGATAAACTTTCTGTGGGCAATATGGAGATTTACGAAAATGCATGTACAATTTGTTTTGCGACAACCATGATTAAGGTAAACCTCAGATTATTGCAGTGCGCTTGCCCTCCGCACGTCATTCATGTAACACTGGCTAGGATGACAAGGACGCGCAAACGGTTGCGACCACCTAGTAGCGCCATCAATATAGCCTTGTCTCTTGCAACTAGTTCAAACTGTGTTCGTGATCGTCAGGCCGTGAGTGCCGCACAGTGAGAGCAGGAGGTCAACGTCAATTTTGGCTTGCCAATAACATTCAGACAGATTACCGCTGTCCACACTGCAGCATCGTGCCTAAGTTGCGCATTGTAAACACCCAGTGGGAATAGTCGATGGCTCCTCGGCACAGACAGTATTACGCAATACAACAGACGGTACAATTAATCCCATGTGTCAATAGGTTTTCACACGGTAGGAACGTACGTGTTAATAATTCTTGCAAATTTGAATCTTCCAAGTTGAAGCTGAAGTGTCATCTATCATGCATGGATGCCAGTTCACTCAGCCACTATCTGGCCTCTTAGGCGTTCGGAGAGTGCACATCCGGCCCCAAGCTGAAGTGGTGTTGAGGTTGCGATCCTCACCCAGTAGAATGTGTAATCAGCATCAGTCTCATGCAGGTTGCCTTAGTCAGCAAGACGAGTCTCACCGAGTGCAGCAACGTGGATCCAGAAGCTTGGGAGTTTCATCGTGACCAGTGTGGTTCTTCGCTTGGTCACTACACATGTGCCGGTATAGTAGGGTGCTCATGATCCAACACCCGTGTTGAGTGTGTTGAGCGGAGGCCTACGACTGTGTTGGTGTACAATCCCTCGCCTAGTGTCTTAGGTTTTAAGAAATAGGAATTTAGTTGAAAAGGGGATGCGGATATTATGTGCGGGGAAGAAGACAAAAGAGAGTCACTAGCAGTAGCATGTTTTTGCTTATACACCCCTTCAATTGCAGCGGATTTGGCGACTCTTTTCCTATAGCCACGGCGCGACGGCAGATGCTTCATTGGAATATTATTAAGTTTAGCGTAATTCATATTTAGGAGGTTGGATTAAGCTACCTCCAGTGCATCCACACCTGACTTGAGAATGAATATGGTCTTCAGCGAAAGCCTTCGATAAGGTAAACACCCGAAATGGAACAATGGTAAAATGGATCAACGATTTATTTCGGGTAAAATTATATTGCTTAACAAGTCCTGTAGAGTGGAAATTTTGCAAAATCAATTGCATAATGAAGTTAAAAGCGTTGTGGTAGACTCATCATAGACTTATGAGGAATAGCGGATATTTTCGCGTATTAAACGTATAAATCCATAAATCCATTGGTTAGGCGTTAGGCAAGACACTGTTTGATTGCGTGTTATAGTCTCTGGTTAACAAGTCATAAAAGGAAATGTAAGTAAGACAGAGCATCATCAACGTTTTTTAAATATCGACTTATTCAGAGCAGAGCCGACAAAACTATGGAGGGCGTTACAAGGCTGGCACACGCGGAGGGAAAAGCAATTTCTTCGGCATTCACGCCTGCTATACTGAATTGTCAGTTTCAGAGTTGGACATCTTAGTTTTGTGTTGTGATTTAATTCCAGCAGCGGACGGCAAATGTGGTTTGGCTTCTTCAGAATCTGGTAAACAATTATGAGATTCCCAGCAAAAGTCGATATTGACTGCTGTATCTTCCTAGAGATTTAAGTCTAAGCTGATAAGGTAGATGAAAGAGACCCCTGCGCTCTTTATTGCACTTATTTGAGGAGTCTCGAGAGCAAGGAGCTCCTTCTTCTGCCACGGCTGCCACGCCTGAATAGCATATTTCACGTGAAGTCGCACGTAAGCGTTGAGCGTTTGGGGAGACATTGAGGGTTCAAACCCACTGATGGCTCTGCGAAGAAGGCCGAAGTGTTGATTGCCGGTTCTCGTCCCCTTCTCTCTTGGTTTTGAACACCAGAGAACTTCCGGTACCAATACAACCATGTCACGCTGCTGAGAAACCTTCGCCAAGGTGTGGTCTACAATCATGTAAACCATCACCAGCTGGTGAAGTAGAAGTATTATTTGCACGGGGTTATGTTCAATTGATGCCTGTTCCTATTTGACCGTTCGTTAATGCAATCTAAGTCAGGTTGGGGCAGAACCTGATCTGGCTTGTTAATATTGCTTGCCATATCTTGACGTCATGGTCGAAAACAGGAAATTTGAGGAAGTGACCCTTGCCAGGTCTTTGCTAAACACCATGTATAAGCGCGGTCCCAGCAAAGATAATTGTGGCACACCAGGTTGAACCTCAATTGGGATAGAGAGTGATCCTCTAACACCTACTTGAAGCTTCCGTTGGTAAAGGTAGCTCTCAATCCAAACAAGTACTGGATCCCGATTCCGCATTTCGGAAGCCTTTAAAGTAAGATGCATTGACCAAGGCGGTCGAAAAATTTGGATAAGTATAAATAGATGACGTCGACTGGACCCCATAATCGACATCTTCCGTCCAACTGCCTCGTGCAGTCAGTAGGTTGGTGGTGCATGACCGGTGTTGATGGAAGCCATGCTGTTCCGGTACCCAAAATGTTGCATTATTCCAGGTAGTCCATTAAAGCCTCAGCGACGACTGCTTCCATCAACTTCGCGAGAACAGAGAGGAGAGTCACTGGACGATTGTTTGCTACCGCCTTTAAAATTAGGGGTGATAATGCCGCACTTTCACAAAGTGGGAACTTGCTGCTCTTCAAAACACCTTTGGAAGCACTGTGACAGTGGTTCAGCTAGCTTGTTGGCCACTGCCTTCGGTGCCATTAGGCGGTTGTTTTCTGCTCCCGGAGAACTATGACTAGGCAATGAGAGTATCTTCCTTAGCACAATTGATGGGTTGAAAATTACATTTGTAAAAAAATGGGGTCGGTAATATACATGACATTACGGATAAGTAGAGGTTGAAAGTTCGAAAATTGGAGCGTATTGCAGCCGCAGGGCATTAGCTGCTTCTTCGGCACTTTGTACTTTACCGTCTGTCGTGAACTGTAAAAAGGGATTCCATGCTTCACTTTACGAAGGTTATTTACATGCCTGAGTCTATTAACGACCTCTGCCCAAACGTTGACAAGTGGACGTCTGCTTGAGAATTCCAAAGCAGCTGCGTCGGCGAGTTCCTTCAATACGTGGTAGCGTGTGATTGTATGTGGTAATTCGGAGAGCTCAGATGGATACTATGCATAACATACATAGTTAAACGTTCATACTATATGTTCACTTATACCTGATTGATTATCCATCAATAACTTGTCAACCATGAGCTCCGCATTCGTAAGCACAAGGTCCAATGTGGACGGATTGTTTGCTGTCCTGAATCTAGTGGGTGTGGTGGCATGGTTGTACAAAGAAATATTAGCGATCAGTTCATACAAGTCTGCTTTTTACTGCTCACTAGGCGTTGCCGACACATCCAGATTGTATAAATTGGAGTTCCCGGAGATGAGAATGTGGCCGTACCCACTTCGTATTACTCGGTTTAGGCTACTGTTCAAGCGGGAATCCATTTCCGGATTGGACGCTAGGGGGGTAAACCTTATCTAGTATGTGTCGTTGTGTTTTAGTTGGAGAAGGCACCAGAATGGGTCGGTAACGTGTGTTTCCAGATAATCAACTATTGTACATTGTAGATCGCTGCGGTAGTAGAGTGGTACCCCACCTCAACTATTGTGGCGGTCGTCCCGGATGAGGGACATTTCGGCTATCTCAACATCAGCATCGTTCACCTCTTGGTGTAACCAAGTTTCGGTAATAGAAAATAGGTCTCAAGCATTCGCCAACTGTCCTAGTCTAAGTTCGCTAATTTAATGAGGATCCCGTAGGCGTTAGTTTGCATACATGAAATTTTCTCAGATTTAAGCAAGGTTTCGGCGGTTGTACAACTCGTACGTGAAGTTTCGCCGACCAGTGAGTGGCCAACGACTAAACTTTTTTTTCGATATGAACTTGATGAAGGGTTTTATCGTCTTGTTCATTGTTCGTGTAGTCAGTCCTGTGTCTAATCTTTGAAGTACATTGACAGGTGTCTGTTTAATATCACCGTCTACAGGTTGTATGGGCTCATTCGGCACATTATTGGTGCGTTGTTATTTCATAGATCACAAATTCGGAGCTCCGTGCACTATGATTCAATGAACAAACTCAAGCTGAAGTGAGTACACTGGCTCTTATTTAGATGAGGGTTGTAATACAAATCCCTCCCCTAGGCCGCCATAAGGATGCTGCAAGTATATTAGTACGCCGTACAATATTAACTGCAGTGGGTGGACGAGATATCCGAACCTTGTGGCCACAGAATGAGAGTCTGCTGACTTTTATAGAGTATCTTTTACTGGGAGCCTCCAAGACAAATTGTAACACATTTCATCCAGATACCTTAATTCTATTGACGAACGTACTCCGTAACCATCAATAGGTAACTAGTTGCAAAGTGCAATGAGCTCCTCGTACCTGGCACCCTTGGTAAGGAAAATTGACTGTCATGGCACTCTGAAGCATTAAGAAACCGATCACGGGATTTGGACCAGTCATTATAATATTTCAGCTGCACTTGTAGTTTGAATGAACCGTCGGCGATTTGATGATGGATGCACTGGACGATATCGTGCACATATTTTACCAGAGTCGCTTCTGTGGGAGCTGGTACATAACTGACGTAATTGGGAAAGGGAAAAGTCGGAAGAATTGCTCCCTGCAGTACACGCGCCTTGGTGAGTAGTGTGGAGGAACATCTGCCACGAAGTTGACGTGGAGAATATGTTGTGTGCACAGTTGTGCGTTTCACTTTGGTGCACGTGCTTTTGTGTATTTACCTAATCCACACCAACCATTTTACAAACTTGTAAAGCCTTGTCTTTTTATCAGCACGGCATTATTACGCCATTTGAAGCAACCTAAGGAGCAAGAGCGACCGAAGCAGCATTCGATGGAGCTCATCAGGATAAATATCATGTATGTCATCGAGACTTCCAAAGCGATATTCGTGGTTCATTCTGTCAAACGCCTTATTAAAATTGATGTACACCGCGTCAACATCCTATCGTTCGGTGAGGGCTCGTACCCACTGATGATATTTCTACTGCAATTTTGAGATGCAAGATCGCCTTTTGTATGCCGCGTTGCGTGCCGTTAATACGTCCATGGTTTCGAAGAACGATGGCAGACACATTTGTACAACCATCTCGTATGCGTTAGTAATTATAGTATTCAAGCAATTCTCCACATTACGCGGATTGCCGCCCTACGGTAGCGGTCTCACTGTCGAGCATTTCCAGTGGTAAAAGACAGGTCTTACAGATAGTGATTTATTGAATACGTTTGTCACGAATGGTAAAATGACATTCAATGGTAACTTAAGTTTTAACGAGTGAAGTCCGTTTGGTCCGGTGGGCTCTGCACCAGGAAGGTTGACGAGTAGCTGATGCATCTCGACTGCAACTTAATGTAGGCTGTCGAGCAAGACTGGCGCAAAATGTGTCGGTACTGAAACAACCGCCGGTTTCCGGAAAAATAAGGTGAGTTATTGCGCAGCAAAGGCGTCAGCCCGCTAGGTGCTTGGAAAACTGGTAGGTCCCCCTCGTTTCGGTTGTCATTTCAAGCATGTAACTATTCGTTTCGGTACAGCTGTCGCCGAGGATGCAAACTCCTATTTGCAGTGTCAGCGATTTTGAGCTTTGCGGCGTTACAAGTGTCAAGCAGTTTCTTTTACACCAGGTAATCTTCATCACAACTCGAGCAGATGTATATATCCAGAAGTTTGCGACGCCGTCGTGCTGGCTGTATATATTACATATCAAACTAAGATGGTTTGACAGGTCCGACTTTTGAATACTTCAAGGAACGAAACAAGTACGCAGAGCGTTATGCTGCCACATTATTTATTAACAACAAGTCTCAAGCGACGTATCCTTTGATACTGTCCCAACAGTCTTATTTTGGCTTGGACGCGCCCGTTGAAGTCCGTCTTACAATAGTTGAATATCGGCTTCCGTTTGTTGTAACACAGTAACATCAGTTATATGCTTGCCACAATGGAGCAGTGGTCATTGTTCGCCAGATGTTCGAGTACTCGGATTTCCTTCAGCTTCTGCTTTTGGGTCTTAAACGTTAGGTCCAGGCAAGATGAGAGTGGGGAGATACGCGCGTCGGTTGGAGGACATGCTGCGTTGCCCCGATTTCAATAGTCCTTTTAAAATTCTGAGCCTTAATGTCACTATGACTGGGAAGAATGCAAACTTCGGTCCAAAATATCTGAAGTGGAATTAAATCTTCCAATAGTAAGAACTGTGGGTGGCTCATTTGCTTATTACATATGGTAGCCAATCACAACAACAGGTTGACGGCCTACGGTAGATGACACACGATTACTTCTGCGCGCCTCAGGTAGATTGGGCACCTCGATTGCTCGCATAACTTATCCTCGCTCAGATGGATGCTGGTAAGTTTGCCAGATAGTGAAGATTTAATACACAAAACGAATACCAACGCGAGCCTTTGATTTTTGATCGCATCGGCAACAAGTTTGTCCGGAAGCGCTTATTCCTGGGATATGAATTTGCGTTCAGCCAAGTCTCTGCATATTATTTAATTTCGGGCTGCTCCAAAACAACATGTCGACACAATTCCACACCCTGCTGCTATAGACTGCACAAGTAGGCATATGCTCACCGAGGTCCATAGAGGTACCGCAAAACGTTTCTGGAGGTTGTGCGAATGGCTGATAAAGGTTCGTCCACCATTATGATCACCAGATAATTTCCAATTGTAAGTCTTCTCACCTTCTTATGTACAACGTTTTAGCTAAATTACCAAAACCTTCCCACTATTTCTGTCTTCGGGTTCTAACTTTTAGGGGATGTGAAACTTTTGCCTTTCATCCTTGACAGACTAGACAGTATGAACTGCGGCATATAGAGATTTGCAAAGGTGATTTTTAGGCGTCAACGTGTCCGTTTACTTTTTTGCCCAAGTAGGGCAACGTGTTCAATGGTCACACTTTCTTTTACCTGGATGGATGAGTACCGGGAAGTATTCAACATCTTGATCATAACTAATCTGAGGATTTTCTTATTTTGTCTACTACGTGGAAGACCATGAGATTATGTGGTCTCAATGAAATCAGTGATTAATTTGTAGGTACAGGACGAGAGATGTTTATCTGTTTGGGTTTTTGTTTATCAGTAGGTTTCACCTAAACTCCATTACGTGAAACCTTATGCTTTTGTTTGGTTCATCAATGTTTGGTGTTCAGCAGTTCACGGACAGCCTCTGAGAATTTTACGGAGGACCAGTGAAGCGACATTTCGTACATATCGGATCTAATTATCCCATCTGTAGGAACAATGAACCTGGCGCTCGGCCGGGGTCAATGACGCCGGTGGTAGTGCAGATCACAGAGTGGAAATTGAAGGCGAAGTGACAGTTACTTTAAAAGGGGGTTGGATCCTACGTGGTTAAAGGTTTGTTGCTGTCTGGAAGAGAGTTTTCTTCGTAGTTGTTGGCAGAAGCTAGGTATTCGGATGTTTTGCACCGCGAGATTTATCACATATCATTTCGAATACATTGATGTCGGATGTCGGGAGCTTTTCGGAACACGTCAACGGATAAGCCAATCAAAGAATTATTGAATAAAACATCGCAGCCGAAGGATTGAACTGCATGAGTCTTAGGTCCCACAACTTTCGAAGGCAAACCACAAGCAGCTATAGAAGGCATCGCAAAGTAGAGCAAATGCAAGCTGACGGATAAAGATGAAAGTAGGGCGAATCAATGAGAGCAAAGGAATTGCCAAAGAATAGCCAACAAATTTGTGCCAATCGGAAACTACGCCAAAAGTGGTATATTGGGGCCCAATTTAAACAGACAAAATACTTATAGCACAGTGCTCCGAAGCAAAGTTATTATCCCGCAGGCAGTTGTTCAAAAATCCGCGGCGTCCGATTTTGAATAAAACAGATTCCTCGTTGACCATTCATAAACGCAATTTAGGTCATTTTGGGGTAGATCGTGATTTCATTGTTACTGCTCGCATGCAACATATATTGACGTCATCAAGGCGATTATAGAAGCTTGAGATATATCTTGTCAGGTGATTGAAAACATCAGGAATAATCGCGGTCCGTCTTAAGTTTTGTGGGACACCACATTCCAGTTTAATCGGAAAAAAGAGAGACTCATTTTAAAACACTTGAATCCTCTGTTACAGGAGAAGTTTTCCAATTCAAGAACGTACAAGTTGTTCGATTCCGAGCGTTCTAGCTTGTGATCGCAGCGATGGAATGCTTTGGAGAAGTCCAGATATATGACATCAACTCCGACGCATACTTCAGCCACCTCCATCCAAACACCCCATACAATCAGTAGGTTAGTGCTGCGTGACCGGAAGCCATGCTGCTCCGGTGCCAAGGTTTTGTATTTTCGATGTAGTATGTTAGAGAATCAGCGACCACGGCTTCCATCACCTTCGCGAGCACAGGGAGGAGAGTCACTGGACAAATATTTGCAAGATCTGAACGCCTATGTTGACGCACAAGCGGGATGTTATTAATGGTTTAAGGCCACAATGTTGCGAGACGGTTTATACAATGTACTCTTATCTATATCAAAAACATGGACACATGGTCTTCTTATTTATTGCAAACTGCTGCATGCGCTAGACGGTAATATAAAGCAGCCCAAGTAAATTTTTACAATTGCGAAAATATCCTCCATCAGGAGTATGTAATACGCTGAAAAACAACTAACGATATTCCTCTTGTCCACGCTGTTATGCAAAGGATAACGGTTGCATGAAGTTTATCTTTTTCTGGATCAGCGGATGTTATGATGAAAGCAGATGTCCTCAACCTAACTTTCATGGCTTAAAATGTTTAGTTTGTTTTTAGAATTCAGTAGACGGTTACTACCCGCGCAACATTAATTTGCGCTTCCGTGTTTCAATACAAAATAAATATTGGCTAAAGGTCAATGTATCTTTATAAAATCTTTAATATTTTTTACGAGTTTTGCTTACTCCAGAACAATTAAACCAAATTTACGCGTTTTATTAAAACTCTCAATTTAGGCAAAGTATGAGAGACTAGCTTGTAAAACCTTGTAATTTTAGTTACCCCTGCGAACATTGCCTACACCTAACGCAATAATAGTTCACTAAAACTGCAATTATTAGTAAGTTCGAAATTTTAGATTATTGCGGTGCAATAGACGAACAAAAATTCCAGTATGTTTTATGTCTGTTATATTTTGTATAGAATAAATCTCAGTGTAGACATTTTGTTCACTTAGATTAAGGTTTTGACGAAAACAACAATTCGTCAAGTTCAGCATCACGCGCTAGACATACTGGTCCTTAGTACAAGCCAAGTTTTCTGATCCCCATGAAATCACCTAAAATAATCGCACATCCTCTGCTCGTTTCAAAGTATGCTACAATCAAATATTTCTAAAGTCTAGTATCTTCTGGACTTTCGACTTTCTGAACGTGTGATGAAGGTGATGATGAGTATGAATAAAGCTCAATATTTTAGCAGCAATGGTGTAGTATTTTTAATCGATGATGAGGAATATAATTTTCGTAGTGATTATTCAATTTTATATGACCTTCACTATTTATCCCAAACTAACATATTGCACGGTGCATTACGCATCTTTTCGTTGATTGTCTTTAGTATGATTACAAGCAGTGCATCGTTGAGTTAGCACGTTTGGTAAAAGAGCAGTTTAATGCTAATTCTTTTAATTAAGGGATAAAACTGCCAGAAGGAAAACAGCGCCGTTCTTTGTGCACATTTAATAATAAAATCGTTTTTCTTCAATTTCGTAGCATTCTAATCGATAATACTACGGAAACTTTGGTATTGAGCCTAGGTATGATTTCAGAAGGTTTTGTATACAAATCGGTTTTGGTAGAGTTTTATTGTGGCCACAATAAAACTATACCAAAACCGATTTGTATACAAAACCTTCTGAAATCATGAAATCACAGTCGGTTCCAAACATATTAGAATATATTGAGCTTAGGTATTTTCGTGCTACATGTCATCGGTTGCATAATCATGACGCTTCAGTTGTCCACAAATTATTGCCGTTATTCATCGCCTGCAATACATAGGTTGCAGCTCAAATTTTGTAGACGGAAAATACATGAGATAAATTGCTCAAGCTTCTTAACGGAGTCCAAACTCCTGGACTCACAAAAGGATTGTCTTTAGGCGTTGCCGTAGACAATTATAAGTGCGACTAATAATGTTTATATTGTCCAGATACGTGGCTTTACACGTAGTGGTAGAGACTACGTTGCCGATAGTCCGTTGGGGAAGGATAGTAGTGTTTGTAAACCAGAACGGCGGCATGATGTAATTAAAACTAGAACGATGTGTATTAATCAATAAAAGGGTGTGTGACTCAGGGACGACATCCATGTGCAGGTAAGCGTAATTTATTTCCCTTTTCGCGAAACACGCGAGAACGTTAAGTATAGTGAATGAGTCCACTGCGATCGTTAGTACGTATCAATTTCAACACACTGCAGCATTGAGACCGGTGAAGAAACCAGCGCAGATTCGAAGTAGCTATTCGGTTACTCTTCGGATCCCACCGCAGCCGGACTAAGGTTCTAAGGCTTCCCAGTCAAGCCTAGTAGACACCATAGGATAATGGATCTAACCCCGTGGGCAGACACATAGACAACTAAAAGACAAACTCAGGAAAACTACAAAGTTTCACCTACAACCTTGACTCCCATTATGGCCTAAGCTGTATTACATTTGATCAACTCTATCACCTAAATTTCATGTCTCCAGAGCGCCAACAAAGTAAACTGATCACTGACGTTCACCATCCTCTAATCAACGAAACTGGACCTTTACTAGTGGTGTGCCGGAGCTCCCGATTAATATAATGTTCAAACCTATAATCAGGAGGAGTAGTGTTAAAGTTTTCAGGCGCTGTCTCTCGTCAACGTAATGCCAAAACCGCTCATATGACAATCCTATCCTCAGGTTGCTGGGTTTCGGCAGCAGGGTCGTGAAGGTTTTGTTCCCATCCACATACAAAATCTTCTGAGGGATACGAAGAATACCGTTCGTTGCGAAAGATCAAACCACCAATAAGGAGAACGGTCAGCAAGTTCTGACGATGTCCAATATGTCTGAATTCCGAAACAGACCACTAAGAAACCCAACCGTCTGTTGAAGGCGCATTGACATTCTCAATGTGGGAAATTCTGTTGGTGACACTTCCCCCAAACAATATGTAGCAGCTCAATGTTTAGTGGCAGCTGTTCACCCAATTAACAATCAGTTGGCGTTCTTGCAACAGTCGGCATTAGCTCGCACCTGTCACTCAAACCTTCAGATACGCTTCTAACTTTCGAAGCATTCGTCTGCATGTACACCACTGTTCAGGGCCCCTTCAACAAATGAGCCGAACTTCAGACTCGCCAAGCCCAGATATCTGTGGAACTGGTAATGGAAGATTAGTCATGTATGAACCAGGAAATCAAGACGATTAACCGCACACAAAGTGGAATGCCCATCCTACGTAAATATCGACCCAGTAGGAGCGACGCTATGACACAGTCTCATCGAAGTAACGTACATTCCCAAGTGGTTGCTGGTACAGAGCTTCAAGTCGTGGAAGCACTTTTGTGCCGCCTGCAAATAAAACGTGATGAAACATTTGGTCGTTCTCGTATACCGTCAACCAATATCCACCTTCTAAATGGACAACAGTCTAGCCTTTCGTGTGAAATCCGTTCTGGATCAGCCTAACTCGCATGTTCACCTTGTGGGGGAATTCCGATTACAAGCTCTAGAGGTTTCGTTCTAACTTAGTGAGCTTTTATATACCAAACTAAAATCTTTACACCCAAATACGAAGCAGACAAAGGTGTTGTCATTGCGGACTATCGTCTGATTTCTTTTCTTCTCGTGCTCGATAAAGTCATGTAATTTGTCGTTACAGAAGAATTCATGGAATATTTAGACAAGTGGAATATCATCAAGCTGAAGCAGCATACATTCCGCTATAACCAATCATGGCCCACAAACTGTTCTTAGTCCGTACTAAATAGACGGAATCCGTCCACGCCGGAGAAAGCGTCGACAAAGCTTATCTTTATTCCTCAACGGCCTTTAAGCGCCTTGATTACCGGATTCTTCTGCACATGCTTCGGGGCTATTGGACAAATGACCGCGTCCTGGACTGGATATATTCACTACTACTACAACGGCGCTAAAATATGAGAGTAGGTAGCAACCTGTCCGAACTGATAGAGGCTCACTGTGGTATTGTTCAAGTCTCGGCACTAAGATTACAGCCATTTCCCGAATTCATAAATAATCGCACTAGAGTGCTTGAGTCTACTTTATATTCTTTGCGGAAGATCAAAATATTTAGAGGATATAAAACAATTAGATGACCACTTAGCACCGCAAGGTGATCTCGACAGGGCTTAGGGGTGCCCGGCTCAGAAAATGCTTGATTTTAGCTTTTGCAAGTGAAAAGTTATCAGCATATGCCACCATGGCCCCTACGAATGTCGACTGGTAGAACATTTTTGTGCAGTTCGCTACTTATGGGAGCCATCCTGGAATTCTACTGCAGGAAGACTAAGGATGTTCCAAGCACACTGAGAAAGCAGGTTATAAGTCAGCCAACACCAAGGCTTATGGGTAGGACGTTTCGTCTTTTTACAATACTTTCTTTCTACAAATGTTCAAAACCTACGCAAAACCACATATAATTTACACCATTTTTGGCACAGCCGTCACAAACATGACCTCACTGCTTTTGTTTATCTGCTGCGGAGAGCTACAAAACGAAGAGGGGTTTCTCTATCTGACCATTCTAGACTAGAACCATTGGAACTTTCAGTGAACATTATCGACTTCTACAAGGTGACCTCATATTGGTGCAACAGGTCCTCAAGTATTCTTGCAACCCATGCAGATCTTTATGTCTAATCTCCAGCCCCACCTCACTGAGGGAACCGCTTGAAGTCGATAACACATTATATCCATTTGAATGTTGCTGGCATGTCCTTACATTTTTCATCTGCGCTGTTACTTCAGCAGAATTCCGAACTCGAGTTGAGGATGTAATACACCAACGGCATTACATGCTTTAATCCAAGTCACTTGGACACGCGCAACGTAACCAAACCATATGTACACCTCCAATTCGCGGTACGTTCAATGCTACCCGTTTGTTTTACATCAACCTTTACCAGCACTCCTTATCTACGAGAAATCCATCGTGCAATCTGTGAAGTATATTACTTTGCTTATATCCAGGTGGATCAAGTCAAGTCAGAAAATGATTTATACATACTTGGCAGGTGAATATAAAGGTACAACATTCGTTACCCCATAAAAGTACCTTAACATAAATCATTTACTTAAACGCACCATAAATCGGTTTGAGAAAGTAGTAACAAAATCGCCATAGTATTGCGAATCGGATAGTTAGGTCTACAACGACAGAGTTATGGTCTCTCAGAAGACGCGAACTGTAAGGAAAAACCGACATCCGGTATTCTTGTTTGCGAGCCCAGGTCGTACTTCAGGTTGTAATTCTAACTAGTTGACTAAGTTGGCAGACATTCAGATAAAGCGAGGTGAAGCAAGTGACAACTACCAAACAGTATCTTAGATGCCAGATTCTTACAAGAATGGGTGTGTGTAGAAAGAAGTGTGTTGACAGAAGTATGCATCTGAATGCTGCTACATCGGGGTAAGTACTTACTTAGAGGACCGGGGCAAAGTAAACTGATTCGGTACGTCCAGGGGGAAGAACACAGACATTGACAAATAAAAGGATAAATTCACGAGAGACAGGAGTATTTAAAATAGAGGTTTAGAGAGTCAACTTTTGGACGTTGCTGAATGTGTAGGAGAAATGGTAGTTCAATGTTAAACTTACGAACTCCACTAAGGGGCAGGGTGTATGTGAGTACGCGGGTGTTCTCCGAGCTGCTTGATTTGGCTGCAGATATTTCGTCGTCAGACTAGGCGACATCATCATTGCGATTTATGCGGGCCACTTAGAGATCCAAGTGATTATTGAACACTTGATTCGAACGTCAGGAATCGATTGGTCTACGTGAACTGACCGTGTAGTCAGCTCTCTCATACTGTTGGCTATAGTCCGCCTCAATGAGATTCCTTCGTCCAGTTGATCTGGGGCGGACTATTATTTTGACCCTCAGTGTCTCAAAGGCAGTGTCATGACCTACTTGCCTGTTGATTGAGTTCTCTCCCGAGTATCAAGCCACAAGGTTTTGCTCTGCCTATGATCCTGACATTCTCCAAATTGAATTGATGATTCCCGGTGTCCATATTTACCGACATCAGGGAGTTCTGGTCATGTCGGCAAATGGCTAGGCTATGCTCATGTAGTCTAGTCCCGAGATTTCTTCCTGTCTGGCCAACATAGTATTTGTTACAATTTTTGTAATGGATTTTGTAAATCACCCACTTGTCTCTTCCATGCCAAGCCGGTCGTTGCCACTGAAAAGGTTGTCTCTGATGGTTTCTGTCGGATTGTGAGCAAATTTTATTCCGGAATGTCGGAGCAGTCTAGCCTCCATCTCAGAGATGCCGTTGATTTTGGTAGAGCGTAATCCATCGACGACAATAAGATCTTGGGACCTATATAAGTGCGGTGTTGAACATGCTCCTTTTTGTAGTGAAAAAGGAATATTACGGCACTTAGGTAAGCCGACAGGTCGATACTTATTTGATCCCATTTTCGGCCCTTGTGTGATAAGAAAGCTTATTCGGCGCTTAGTGATTTGATTTGCTACATACACATTGTGTATACATACACAAAAGGCGTCGCCAAAATGTTAGCACATTCTTTAATTACCATGGGGGTGAAGTTATCCGGACTGCTGGTTTTGCTAGAAAGAAGGCGTTTTATTAAACTCTTCACAACCGTACTGTCGTTGAGAGGCCAAGTGTTCTCGGTTCCCAGAAGTTGGGAACGGTAAGACTCTGGGGTTATAATAGTATCGAAGTTAGAGAACTTCTTGTTCAATTCCTCCATATTAGCATTGAAACAGATTTTACGTCGTGTACATCCACTAAACTGTTTTAGCATGCTTAAAATCTCGCCACAGCTGTTGTTCCTAAACATAGACTGGATATGCACTTGGTTAAATCGACGCAGCTCCACTTTGATACAACAGTATGCAGCCTTAGTAAGATGTCGTCCTTTTTATATTATTTCACTTTAAATCGACGAAATCGCTTCAAGTGCGGGAGTAGAAACTGTCAGCGGGGACGTAGTGAATTTATCATTGACAGCAGATATTAAAACAGTAATTCAGCCAACTAGTCAAATTATCGCATTACTTGAAATCATCAAGGTCAAAGTATAAAGTAGATTTTTTAGAACCAACGATTCCACGAAGGCGGTCGATATTTTCTGTAGAGCGTTGCGTCCACCTGAACTTGCGACCACTGCGGCGAGTGATATACTGATGGTTTGGTCTGCTGAGAATGACGGGAGGGATTTTGATTTTTGTATGTGCAGAACTGCCAACTGGAGCTCGATTGCATACAGAGTACCACTTGTTATTATTAACCTACACCAGATACGGGGTGCGCGTCCAATCTGGTGGGTAACTTTATGACTTTCCGTAATCCCAAGTTGATGACAAAAGTAGTTGCTGATTTCCCCGGTGAAGATAAAAAACGAACAGTCAAAGTGTTCTATGACGGCTGCAGAAATTATTTTGTAAATTCCCTCTGTTTTATGTTTGGCACAGGTGGGAGATGTATAGATGTTTGTCAGGAATACTAAGCAGTAGCCACTCAAACACCCCAGCTTGCATTGTAGGAGAAGACAGTGAATTTTGTAGTACACCGGGATGGCAACTAGCGCTTCATTGGTTAACTACTCCTTAAGCTCACGTAATTAATTTGTCCACGCACTGCATCCCCCCTGGCGGGCAAAAACGGAAGACGCAGATTTCGGACACCTGGACTTATTGTTTTATTAGCTAATACTTTTGCTGGTTGAGAAGTTAGCCATAACTCATTGCTTTATACTCCTCCAATATCGGTCATGTAAATGTATGCAATAATTACGCACTTGCTGCAGCTATTATCATGGGTACTGGTCATTCTAATGAGCGACATGATACCGACAATCCAGAGTATGTCTAAAAAATCCGTCATCCAAATAATGCTGCGTCTTAGCTCACTTTGTTTCCATGTGTTCCATTTTCTAAACAGCATATTTTTCTCCCTGTCAATAATTATTTATATGTTGCTTAAATACATCAATGTGAAGTTCCTATTAAGGTTTACACTTAGTCTGTCAATAACAGATCCCTATTTCTGGATAGGCAATTTTGTCATCTTGCACTTAAGTAGTAATCATTGTTACAGACATTTTTCTGAAGCGTGAGATTAATACTGGTACTAGACAACTTTCCACATGGCATACAGAGACTGAGACTGTGCACATACGGACAAGCGTGCTCAAGCCTACTTTCCCCTGAAAATAAGTTCTCAGTGCTTGGGTTGGTAGTTCATTTTTGAGTGTGCCTGTAAAACTAGGAAAATCTCGTGAGCGCTTAGTTTCAGCAATATGTTAAGCTAAGTGTTTATAAAAAGCTTCGAGTTGTTGAAGGCGCATAAAAAAGGAACCTAAACCACACCATATCTAACCAATTGAAGTCAGCTGTTCCTCGCATATTAGATGTTATTAGGCCAATAACCTTAATTTAGTGAAAAAAGAGTAATGTGAGAAAAAGAAATTTAAAAATAATGAAGTAATATCATAGTGGTAATGGAAAACAGATGAAATCACCCGATAACACATATTCCTTGGCCAAGTTTCGTAGTTAAACATACGGGTGACAAAGACACTCGCAGTGAAGCTTGCTAGAGTTTTAAGCTTCAGAGCCCTTATCATGCCAAGCATTCCAACTTGAGTACCGTCACAAACAGCTCTATATATATTTAGCCATCACACTCACCACTGATCTGTCGCCGCTGGTAGCTTCACCCCACGACCGCAAGAAGAAGTCCAAGACGAGCCAGAAGGAGACTCGCATACATTAAATCACAGTTGTTTATATAGTTTTGAGGGCAAAATGAAGGGAAGCTACTAAAGTACACTTGAGCCAACCAACAGAAGAAACAACTTCAAATGCAACGGCGAATAAACAACCGTGTACGCAACAGCGAATCGCATATGTCCTTAAAAATAGCATCATTGGACGCCAAGCGTAAAACGAACGTCCATTTACAGTGGCGGGCACTGGCCAGTCAGAATAACAAAATGAAACGTTCAAACATAAGTCACGAGACAAACGATAATAAGGAATGCAGACCCAAAAGTTGAAAACTAGTACAATAATT
Source organism: Dicrocoelium dendriticum (assembly GCA_944474145.2). Lineage (NCBI taxonomy): Eukaryota > Metazoa > Platyhelminthes > Trematoda > Plagiorchiida > Dicrocoeliidae > Dicrocoelium > Dicrocoelium dendriticum. The sequence goes on from CALYDF020001953.1 coordinate 64,662, forward strand.
GTGTGACAACAAAATATTCCTTTACCATAACCAAGTATAACAGTGATGAGAAGAAAAGCCAATGAAATAAGATCTTGCAAATGGCGCTGATGAAAAGAACATGACGATGAGCGTCCATTAACAACGACATGGGTGTAACAATCGGGCAAACCCAGTAGAGCGTTTAAACAACATTCGAGAAATATAAAATAGGAAGAGTAAACAATAGCTATCAAGCTCGTCCACAATAGTTGAACGGCTAATAGCTCTTCTCGTAATAGTTGGCCTTGTTTCGTCGTTAAACATATGGGTGACAAAGATACTCGCAGTGAAACCTTTTAGAAGTTTAAGCTACGGAATCCCTAGCATGCTTTCTAACTTGAGTACGGAAACTTACAGTACTATACATGTCCTTTACACTTATCAATGCGAAAGTACAATATAGCTCTGCATATCAAATTTAGTTTTGCCTTTAGTTCGCTGAGATGTGCTCAATAGTACTACTCGACTCTGGAGCTGGTTTCGCGTAAGTAAATACTCGTTTTTCTTCAGTTCGCGGTTTTCGCATGCTTTTTGCTGCAAATTGTTAATTTTAATTGCAACCTAAAATATTTATCACTACTTATTTGTAGATGCAAAAATGTGGATTGTACCTCTTTAATCCATCAAGGTGCGGAATGGCAACAGCGGTTTTTTCTGGATAAGTTATAGACTACTGTGGGCTGAAAATTGGGACTTTCGAGTCTTTACACATGGCCTTGATGCCTTTTCTCCATTGCAATCCCCATCAACTGCAGCAGGCACAGTTCGCCCGTGTAGACGGATAATCGTTCTGTTTTGGCATCATTTTCGTTAATCTTAGTGGTAAAGTATATGTGAAACAATGGTTCAATATATGCAGTTAGTTTAGTAAATACTACTAGAAGTACTTTTCATATTTTCATTCACGATGTCGCTACTTACCTACAATTCATTACCTGTTAATATCATCACTGGTTCACCCCGAAAATGTGACTTTTTAACGCACTAAGTTATCCTGGTTTTGATCCTTGGCAACCAAGTTGGATAAATGTGGGACAAATTCTGGTCATTCAAAATTGTTCAGTTTAATCTCGCGGCTACATTATTGCGCTTTTTCAATTTGGGAATCGAATTGCATATCTTGGACCGCATGTTTACGAAAACCCATTCACAATCTATATATTTAGGTTGCAATGGGATACATGTCTGTGAGTGATCAAAATTTATCACATATATTTTCAACTGGTAGAGACATGGGCGCAAATAGCTGCCACTTACGAACTCCAACTGTTAATTCGGCGGTTATTTTTCTGTCACTCTGGCCATGCAGGGATACACTAAGAAAAATCTGACGAGAATCTCTGTTGTCAATGCGGTCTTCTGTGGTTAAAACAGACGCTCCTGTATTCGTTTATCTTCTAATAAGTTTTAACTTACTCAGGTTTTATTATTTTCTCAATAAAATAACGCACATAGTATAGTACTTAGTGCATATAGCCAAATAATTGGAATACTCACCAATTCACAAATGGTTATGTTAACTCAAATTCCATCCTAGAGTTCGGATTTGCATGAAAATATTACTATCGAATGAGGGATCTGCATCTAGTTGTACGATAGTTGTTTAAACATTAACATTACTAATATTATCATTATTTTAAATAGACCTAATAACGCCCACGGTTTTGTGCGGTGGGCGTTAACACTTAAAACTACTGGTTTTTGTGTCATCTCCAGGTCTTGAGAGCAGACATGCAGTGCCATTCTTGACATAATGCATTAACTTTGTAAAGCTTTAACTTACCAAAATGTATGCATAAAAGCTTACACAAGAAAATATTCACAAAGTGAGCCAATGGCAATAGAATTGTGCTTGTTGCTTTCTTACAACCCAAACTAGTGTCACTTACGGTCGTAGTCGTATTAAGCTAATTTGGGTTTAGGAATACGTGACCAGATATCCCCACATATGAGAAAGCAATGTGCTACTACTGTACTCTCTGGAATTGGTAATATTGTTGCTAGCCGGCAACATGCGCCAATATCCGGGGAAACGTCACGACTTCTTGTCTGCCTTAACTCACCGGACACATCACAAACATAAAGAGTAACACATTAAATGTTTATCTGTCTGCGATTGAATTTGCGCTGTTTTGATAAAGTATTACTACTGAACTAACGCTGAGGGAAGTGTAGTGCTAACTGTTTTGATACATGGGAAAATCTTCAAAAGCGCTCATAGTGTATGCATAAGATAAAATCACACAACCCACATTCGGCTAACTAGCAGCGAACAAATAACGCCCAATGCCATTTTACATTTCCGTCACAATATACATTCATTTGAAAGATGCCTCCTGCACACTAAAGGTTTAGCTATATTATCGCAAGAATTTGATTGGATGTAAACGAATTTTCAGTTTATTTATCCTTGTTTATTATTATTGGTCATTATTATCTAACATAGCCAAGGCTACACGATAGGCCTGTCTTGTGCGTCACGGCCCCCAGATAAGCATCACTATATAGAAGGCTGTTCAGTTTGGTGAAGCGTTGGTATAGCTGCATCAAATACGCTTAGCGTAAACAAATCCTACCAGAAGTAAACTATCCGATACACAATTGACAAACTATTTCCAAATATGTACGAATCTAATGTGGTCATAATACTGGCAAGTTTATTATCATAGCTATTATACTGACCAAAGTTCATTAAAGTATATGAATGATTTTTCCTTAAAGATCCCTGTTGAAGTCAAATGTGTGAAAGTTATAAAATTAAACTGAACTACCAGAAAATGACTGGCTACACTGGCCCAAATTTTGTCCATGAAGTCGCCCAGGTTTATTTAATAGATTTGCGACTGTACTCGATAAAATGCGTTAAAATTTGTTATCTATATTTTTAATTCTTAAGCCGGTAACAACAATGCTGAGAATTTTAAGACGTGAAAATCCCATCTACATAGGTGCTATTCTAAAGTTCGAAGAAATATTGCATTTCTGCAAATAATGTACGCTTTAGGCCTTCGTTTAGTAAATTAAGCATTGCATATGTTCATTGCGTTTTTCTTCCCGATTTCTTCCCATCCTACAAAAGATAAGTTTGATTACATTTGCTCAAGGATGCCACAACACTAATTCTGAACCGTTAGACGTGTGTCACAGCTGGTGCTTACAAATATTTCCCGAACAGCCGTTTTATTTTGGAGTTGACTTGTTCGCGTACGAGCATTGCCTATCGCGATGTCCAACGACCGCTCCAACGCGAAAACTGACTGCTACTCTTTGAGTTCAAAAACATTGTTATCCAAAATTTGCAATCTTTTGGTAACCCATTCACCTCTTACTTTAACAATATTTCATATTACAATACACACGTTTGGTGCTCAAAATCTTGACTTCTGATAAACCTAAACGTCTATACACGTGGCGGCATTCCCACCATTGATATCATTTTGATACATTACAACGCTGAACATGATATGATCATTGTAATAACAAGCGAGAACCTGCTTGCCTCTTTAACACACAAATCCGCGAAAAGGAACGTTAACAGGTTAATGCGACCAGCGGAGGCCTATCAGAAATGTATCACTTCGCTAAAATGCTTCCTTTATTTAATCAGATAAAACAAAGCGTTCCGACTCGTCATATATAATGCATGTAACCTAATGATTAGTCTTCGGAAGAGGTATTAAAATCGGATAAATTCTGCTGATTCCGACGATGCGTCATTTAAATTCATGTATTTGCCGTTAGACGGTAACTTAGGTCATTTGTTCCTGTGACAAACTTGACATTGTGGTGAGTATAAATTGCACGTTCCTCATGTGGACTTGAGAACGCCGTAACTTGTGCGTTAATACTGTGGTGATTTTAACCACTTGACATTTTTATTTTGCTTACTTAATTCCATCATGGCATCTTCTGTGCATTTCAAAATTCACAAGGAATGCCAAGAGAATATTGAGTAATGAAAATAAAATTGGGTTATTAAGAAACACTAGAAGACTGGAGGTATATTCCTTAGTACCTCATAGAATGAC
>CALYDF020001954.1:0-55665 GCA_944474145.2 Dicrocoelium dendriticum
GCTGCACGTAGTCACACTCTGCCTGCTAGCACTGCCGTTGCTTCGGAGCGATACTAACAACAATGAGCTAAAGCGGAGTAGAGGCCAGGCGCTTGATGGTGGTAGCCATCAGCTGAGGTGAACACCCGTGCAGCACCATTCTAGGTTTGCTACCAAGCTGATGACTGCACTAAATAAGAAACTGGCTTCTGACCCGCTTTAGTTCAATATCTTTCTGTTCCAAATTAGTTTCTTTCCGGAGTATAAGGACTAACCTTCTTACTACTACCATGAAAATTGTGACTCCAGTTTGACCCGGTTGCTTTTGATGCTTCATGAGGTGTATTGATTTTGTTAGCAAAAAATAAACTCACTGGAAGTGCATTTGCATAGAAAAGTAGGTCGTGTTCATCCAAATCCTTTGTGGTGTATTGGTGAGTGTCCCTAAGCTTCTACTAAATAAAGAGCTAAAAATAGCTTTTAACTCGACACGTTAATGTAAAAATTTCTAACATTGTAGCTGCGTTCAGGTACTGGGAGAAAATTAAATGCGTCCGTTGTAAACCGCTACTGATTTTATCATTGTCCTATTCGCCTCAACAACGTATAAAGTAATTTTGATTACATTGCGTCATCTGGCTGAACAATTATAATTTTATCCTCCGCATCCGCTTCTGCTGGGTTTCAGCGATTGTATCAGGGGTGCGCCTACTTCACGAAAGAGTCCGAATATCGTTTGCACAGCACTGATTACCTTTTTCGATGCTTGATCGAGCGCAATCGAACACGTATTCGAATTGCATTCTACGATATGATTATGTTGAATAGACAACTATTTTCCAAGCGGAAACTTTACTCGCCACTAGATGCGATAGGCTCGGGTCACCTGAACACTGTGTCAGTGGTCGATTGAACATATGGTACCATACGCAAAGACACGAGGAAATTTGAAAGATTCAACAAGGTGGACAAGCTAGCCGACATTTAATTTCGCATAGATGTCTGACTTGAGATGCTACTTCCTTTATGGTTGAGTGACGAAAATAGGTATGATTATTCGGATGCGCGGCAACACTTATCAGCTGCTGCATGGGTCATCGAAGACTCCTACTATTGGAGTGCCACTTAGGCCGATTCTATCAATGGTATACACGAGGTAGCATAAACTATCTTGCTGGTTAGTGAAAAATCTTTCACCGCCGCGACAACTGTCAAACATCAGTAGTTTCATTTATTCGTTTCAGTTTACCTATGAGTTAGATAGCAGCCAGTTACCCGATAATAGAATACATAATTTGGGCGTTTGTCTCTGTTCATCAACATTCCGCTACAACAAACAGTTGATTACCCATCTGAACTGCCTGATCAATCGGGTTATTGGTTATCAATTCCAGTCGAATTTCCAAAGGAAACGTTACTCTTGTGTACGGATGTGGTTGGCTTCCACTCTCAACTTGGCCTGATCAACAATCCGCAGCATGGTTTTCTCAATATGCGATCACGAACCACCTGTCAACTGCATTATCTTAATCACATTTCAGAATCAATCGATTCCGGCTATGCAGTAGTAATATTGTTTCTTGGAATACACTAAGCGTTCGACCGAGTACGCACAAGCGACTGCTACGAAAGTTGAAGAACTTTGGGATCCGGGACCCATCATTAGGTTGGCTTCCATCATACCTGTGTGATCGTCATCATGTACTCACTTTAAGTGATTATCGCTCTTCTCCACACTCAGTCACCAGTGGAGTCATTCAACCGAGTGTGCTCGGCCCCTTATTCTTTTTGCTCTACATCAATGACATCACCACATCTGTAAAACATGGCACATCATTTTTGTTTGCTGATGATTTCAAAACTAGTCTATACGTTTCGGCGTGACAAGCTTCATGGGACATTATTGCTCATTCAAGATGATTACATTCCCTTGAGTCATGGTGCTGCACATGGGTGATGAACCTCTCGGCTAAGAAATCAAGCATCGCGTCTTACGGCTGATGCATCCCCGAAAGATCTATCACCCTTAACAATGCACACGTCCCTACACACTTGTCCACGCGAGATCTTGGCATTGGGTACTCGTCTACCTTCAATTTCTCCGAACAGGTCCAATAAAAAATAGCACGTGCCAGACATTTTATGTTCAATATATCAAACAAAATAAATACAGCTCGTGCTAGAGTTGAGATTTTCAAGCTACTCACTCGCCCCATCCTCAAATCCTGCAGCATAATATACGGAAACATGAGCAAGTGTGACACAATTGCTGTGGAGAACCTGCAGAGGCCATTTACTGAACATATGATTGGTAAACACTCTGCTATGAGTTATAGAGAACGTAGCAATGAACTTCATCTCGAACCACTTTGGATTCGACGATTGAAGCAAAACGTTTTGCTGCTTTTTAAATATTACACAAAAGACCTATTCCAACCTGCCTACACTCAATTTACAACATTATTCAAGTTAACCGCTTCGCAACAAAGATTTTACAATGTATTTACCGAAGGCTACAACGAACGTGCGTTCTAATTTCTTCTTGGTCAGATACAGCTATCTGTGGAATAAACGACCAATAACACCCAGGTCATGTGACAATGTAGCAACATTTAGTGGAAGACTCGCCAATAAGCTTGATCTAACTACTCTAAACGCTATATTCACATTGGAAAATTCCCTCCATGTGCTATTCCAAGAGGGGCCCAAAAACATATATACCCCAATGTTTCCATAACTAAGCTTGGGCCTCAATCTTCCGCCAGAATGTTAATACATGAAATGCATTTCCTAATATTCCACCTATGCATGTCACCCATGCAAGAGCATGGATTCTTCTGTACAAACGGTTCTGTACTGCTATAGACACACGTTCTTTCATCAAGCGAAATATACCCATTATTATTATTATTACCTGTTCTGGAACGAGTGGGATTAATGAGTTGATTGTAAAGTGGAACACTGATGATAAGCTCTTGCAGATCTGCTTTGAATCTCTCTCCGATTGTTGCAGGTGTTTCTAAACAGTAAACACTGAAATCATTCATGATAAGGATGTGAGTGTGCTTTCACTTTAGGCTGCATCTTAAAGCTGCCCAAGTTGGCAGTCTATTTCCCGTGTAGAGCTTGGACGGCGGTATGCCAAACCTATAAGACTGGTGTCTCTGTCATGTAACTGCAGGTGACAGAAATGAGAATTCGCAAAATGTTAGTCTGAATCCTCAACTATCTGACACTGTAGGTCGCTTCGGTAATAAAGAAATACCCCTCCTCATTTCATAAGCCGGTCTTTTCTCATGATTGACATGCCCGGCTGCGCGACTTCAGCGGGCTTCATCCCAGTGTGCAACCATATCTCCGTGACACAGCTACTATCGCATGGCTAAGAAATTCTGCTATCCATTAGTTCAGCGAGCTTATTAAAAAGGCCTTGTCAATTTGTACTAAGGCAGGATAGTTTCTCGGTCTCCAGGAGCCCACAGTGAGGCAAAGTATTCAAGTGTGTTGGAATGCCGTGGTCAGCTGATAGTCGTCTATTTATTGGAATAACGATGACAAGTTATCCTCAAACTGATTTGGACAAGTTACGTCCCATGTTTCGTCCGAACATGCTGCAGAATCGCGTGACCGAGTGGTAAAATGATACTCAAGCGTAATCAATCGCAGGATATATTTTCAGGCACGCTCATGTCCGGTCTTCGAAAGAATTCAGAGGCATTAAACCTAAGTTCAAACGGAAGGATTTTATTATGTCTCCGTCAACCTTCTAACACTTCCTGCGCTGTCTGCTCGGACTGATCCAGGAGATTTAGGATTCATGTTCCGCTCCCTCTATAATTTGTTGAGAGAGGTATCCTTTTGAGCCATCGCTCCACAACGTTGTCCAAGGAAATTGTTTCAGGAATGAACTGCCAAGATTCGAGTTCATGATTACCAGCCTCATGACTATCGTGGAACGCAACTTCTTGCACGCCATAAATAATGATGGTGCTTAGATTATCCAACTTGCTGTGTCTCTCTGTAATGTTTCTTTTCGATTGTCGCGTGCTCCAAAGGACCTCAGAATATATGCTTAACTTACAAGGCCCGTGTTGTTGCGCACTTAGGTAGAGTAAAATCTTTTCTACATCAATGGCCGACTCATATGTTTCCCTAAAGGATTCTGCATTCGCCATAATATGCAGACCTCTAAGGACGAGTAACTCTCACTAGGATTGTGAGTTTGGCTTTTACGTTCATTAAAATGCACAGTGAGTTCCACTGGTCTTGGTCGTTAGACAACTTACCCCGCAATGTGATGACGGATCAGATGATTATAGAACAAATAGCTATGCTGGCGTAGTGTGATGAAAATATGACTTAGTTTGGTTTTCTGTTCATCAATTATGCTTCACATGGTCCAACTATGCTGAAATTTAGATTCTAAACCAAATGATCTGTTGAAGGATGGCCTGCGATGTTGTTTGTACGGGTATTCGCTATCCGCTTTTCATCATAAGTATTACGCAATTAGCTGTGCATTGCCGAATCGTCAGAGGTTACAAGAGAGCAGGTTAGACTCTACTGCTGACTCAGCACATTCAAGGGTTCGACCGAATTTCATAAACACAATGGGTTACTCATCGTAAACTTTGCCTTTACTTTATATGGCAAATCTCAGTCCTTCTGCACATGCGTTTGATTGGCAAAGTAAGCTCTTCAATCCATCCATGGTAGTTGGTTCTACCAAGTGTTTTATATATCTTTCACTCTTAATTAGAAGCACCAAATCCTTATGAGTAGGTGCTGATCCTCTTTTGGCTCAGTAAGAATGCAACTAATTACTCACAAGGTCATCGGCGTTCCGTTGTTAGTGGCCAACTCCGTAATGCCCGCCTCTATTGATCAAAATGTACACTCCATTGGATATTCAAGTCACATTCTCCATTTATTCCTGTCCTTTCGTCCCTAGATTGCAGAGCACACCGAACACTTGGTCATTGCGTCATTACTGTTGTACCTGCTGCAGCGGGTAAGCCAAACTTCGTTGCCATTCAGGTGCATATGAGAGTCCGTAGGTCCATTGCCGATCCAAATGAAATCCATTGAGATGTGCCCTAGGATTTGTGTGGTGACTTAGTATATTCCCATATTTCACTACTGGTTTCGCTAGTGTATTGCAGTCGATATTGCTACCAGTTGCAGACCATGTCAAGTTCTGTCATGACATCATTACAGTGGACGATCAAAGGGCAATAGAGAGCGATCTTGTTAGACTTATAGATGATTATCCGAAAACCGGTTCAAGTTCAAATCGGAGAAAGGCAAAGCGGTAATCATGCGCCACCAGTGCACCCATGGATGTCGACGTAAGGTTAACAGCTGCAACATGCTTCTCAAGTAGGCCATATCAGTATAAAATTCGAGTTGTCCTTGGTTGCTCGACACATACCAAAAAGGGCATTTTGGAGAGACACTGTTCATATTGACCACTTATGAATGGCTTTCGGAGAGTTCGAGAAAATATCTTTCCACAACTGTTGAACACATAAGTAAGGCCCAATGTGAAATATACTATCCAAATCTGGTGTCCCTGGCGCAAACACGATGTTGATGCACTTGAACATCTATAACGTATGGCGTCGAGATGCATTATGGGAATTTTCCACTTCCACACCAACGAAGACTGCAAAACCCCGGGGTTGTGCAGCGTTGTGCAGCGTCAAGGTGTTCTTATCATTGGTTAACTAATACTGGCGAACCCAAATCAAGCCTGTCGGGACCCGTTACAACTTCATCAGTAAACTAAACTGATAGATCACCAGTTTAAACTGACCGTGAACTAAAGTTGACTTGAATGTCGACAAACACTTTTCCTCTGTTGGGTAGTCCAAACATGCTGCGCCGTGCCAAGTCACATCATGTTTGCGCTTACGTTTGCGGTTTTCTAAAAACACCATGACGACACGTGGTCTAGTGTATAGTCGAGTGTTATAGTCCGTTTCATTTGTACGGAAAAATAAAGACAACTAATAAATTTGCTCACCAGCACTTTCCCTAACGTAGCGATGAGGCAACTTGAATCAGTGTTCACTTGCATAGCTAGGTGAGGAACTCAAAACCAGAAGACTTCACTTTTTGCTGTATTTTAGTTTCAGTGTTGTATTTGTCCCTCCGGTCACCCTGCTTGACTTTTTCAGCAATAGCCTTTTTACAGGTCTTAATCATTGTTCACTTTGCGATAGATGTTTAGGCCTTACACTTAGGAGAAACGACAGGATCCGAATATATTTAGAGACGGTGAGTTCATCGCGAAATATAAAATATGTCATTGACTCCTTCCGCAACTGCTTCCTTGTGTCTGGCCACACATTTAGGATACCGAATTGCAAAGCTGAAAACGTGACATCTTCCTCTGTGTTTGGCCTCATTTAGTTTGGACGACTTTCCGTTGCTGCTAGATAGTTTACTGGATTCGTGCGTACAGTTCTCCTCCTTCCCATGCTCCACAATATCGCCTTCATGGGAAGTGTGCTGCAAAACGATTTTTCCATACCAATGTTCGTATGTGCTCTAGTAGCATAAGCTTAGTATTATACACCTGACGATGTTAAACTGAAGCATTTTCTGAACTGACCACTAGAACTTCGAGATCACTGCAGAGTTATGTGGTTACCTGTGCTCTCGACTCCCTGCAAATCTTGACATCTTCAGCAAATAGTAGAAACTTTGACTGCAGTAATTTTAACATGTCGTTTATGAACACCAGGAATAATCGTAGCCTCAATGCTTATCCTCGTGGGAAAACAAAACGTGCCTCTCTCTGCTCAGAAATAAAGTTCCGGACCGCACTACTTAACCGCGTTAACTGAACTGGGGGTATCCGGACCATGACTGGTTAATCGATCTTATTTCTTGGAAAACCGTCTTGCGATAAATAATGGTAAGCACTATCTGCTCATTCTCCAGGCTGAACGGTTTCCGGCTAGCTGGCACGAACAAACAAAAACGTTTTTACACATCAGTTGTTTCAGCAGAAACTCAGCTGCTGCCGCATTACGATACCGCCACTTTTCAAATTCCTGTTCGTGGTTCTGCACTAAGAGACTCCATAAATATATAATCAGTAAAAATTGTGTTGGCTGTGGTTATCGGGTTTGAAGCAAGTACAAAGCGAATCACATGGACACCAGCCTGGACAGTGAGACGGATCGACAACACTGATTTTGACCGTCAGTGACTTTATTTCTCACCCTTAAGTACACATTTACCTACCCCGAGACTTGCAACCTCGTAGATCTGGCGGACAAACATGATCCACCTCAGTAAGCCGTGACAGGCCTACGTATTATGCGCCCAAACCAACGCACATTATTCAGTGTTGTCTGTTGTTATAAGGAATTAAATACATTATCACTGTCTAGCACTGACCTACGCAAACCATCGTTGCGGATTCACTGGTCCCATCTAAGATCAACCATGCTCCGTAGACAGCGATAACCAAAGACTTGAACGCACCTCAGATGGTCGGAGCGAAGGCGTCAAGTTGTACCCCAGTAGAGTAGGACGGCTCTCACTATGGCCTAGTAAACACTGTCTTAGCTACCGAGATGAGCTCCTTCCTGAAAAAACAAACGTTACAGATTTGTGAAAGCAGTTCTAGCTTTGCAATACGTTAAAATACCAGTGCTTATGCGCCGACCACTGCTGATCTAGCTGTCAATTTAGGTGAATCGATCAACTACCTTGAGTTCTTAGCTAGTAACTACCAAGGGGTCATCAACTGGTGGGTGATCCTGCAAAATCACTTTACACTTTGAAGGTTTGGAGGCTACACAAACAATGGGACCACTCCAGTGAGGTTATTCAGGGTCGAAATTGCCGCCCAACATTGTTAATCATCAAGCATATAGCTTTTGCTCATGCAAGATCAACTAGGTTTCTACCATGAAACAGCTGAACCCCTGCATTCAGATGCCCCGCAAGAAAATATTTCATGATGGATTTCATGATGAAGGTAAACAAAAATGAAGAAACTAGACAAAGCTTAAGTGACTCACATTTTGTCGGAATGATATTTGTCATCTTAGATCTTGATGCGGACTGCCGTGTTCGAGTACTGGGTGCGTAAGCTGTGCACATTTCATGGGAACACTTTCTACACAAATATTTCAAAACGAATGGACGCAACAATTGAACGCACTAATAAAGTCAATAATTACAGTTATTTTTAGGCTTTTCGTCTCAGTAGCTCACAAGCTACATAGCACAGCGTAGTCGGAAAGGCACCAGACGCGTTTCGCTCTATTGGGGCTCGTCAGTGTTGCGTATTTGCTCGGTCCCCTACTGGGGATCGCACCCACGACCGCTAGAGGCAGATACCAACTAGCTAGCAGCTTAAACCACTGAGCCACGGTGGGTGTAGAATGGACTTCATTATTCGCAAGCTAACTGGGGTATAGCACGATCTATCTTTCACTGCCACGCAGGTTAGCAGATGGCAGTGCCTAGGCTCCGATTGTCATGAATTCCTCGCAAAAGACCCCACGTCCATGGTATTTGAAACTAGGAACCGGCTGTTTTTCCTGGCATTTTCGGAAAATTCTCATTAATGTTTTAGCTATCCTCGTAACTGCTACTTGCAGCGCTTTCGAGGGAGTGTTGTCAACTTCGGGGAACTATGGCTGCGCATCGATAGCACTTTCCTCAAAATGGTCACTGAATTAAACGTGATGTGTGAAAACAATGGCATCTGGGAGAATGGGACAGATATGTTACAAATATTGGTAGCACATCAGAAAATTGTGGCATAGTTTAGCAGTAGATCTTTGGCTGCACATCCATCCACTGATATTAGTGGGGGACCACCACATTTAGCTTTCCGGAAGCTGTTCACATGTCTGTAAAGAAGGCTTTTGTTAACACAAACTATTTCGCTAGACTCTACTGGTGTACAAATTTATCCTCGCGCACAGGTGTGGTAAAGTGATTACGGTGCACAACATAGTTACTCCAGTTGTCTGGGCTAGGGTTCGCTCTATACACATGTCACGCAGCGCCTCTTACTCTCATGTGCTTCCGGGTTCTACTCCGAATGAATGATTTTGCCTTTGCAGAACGAAGTGGTTTGTTGACCGATGCAGATTTAATCCGCTCAGTAAACATGCCATTAACATCAAACAAATCACTGTCAATGGAACGGCCGTCAGGAAACTCCCAGCTGGCTTCACCGACAACTTCTACCAGTATATCGTAGTGGGTGATTGTTCGAAACAAGTTAGTATGTTCTTGTGGATAATCTGCATAAAACACGAAGTGGTCAATTATGGTTAGGTGTTGGCCGCGCCCCGGTGGGCTCTCCATCTTGGCTTTCTCAACCATTAGCCCTTCGTTCGTGAGCACTAAATTAAGCAAAGAGGGTTTATTTCGGGCTCTGAATCGGGTGGGTGAATTGACATGGCTGAAGAACGAAATGCTTGCAATATACTCTTGCAGATCAGCTTTAAATGCTCGTTTGGGGATGCCGTAACTTCCAAATCATGAACATTGAAGCCGCCTGAGTTGAGTACATGACTGTATCATCCTCCTAGTACCCTTCACAAGGATGATGCCAGGCGCAAGTCCATTTCTGGTGTGGGCATTGCGGGTCGATAAACAACGGCCAAAAGATAAGTGTCATTGGGTCTCAGTCGCAGACTACACCAGAGTGAGTCTATGATCAAGGTTCCCGGATCGGCCCCCGTTCGCACTACGGGTCTTGGCTGTAGTATAACATTACCCCCGCCTTCGCTAGGTCAACCGTTTCGGAGAAGGCACATTGCACATATCGCGACTTCGGCATTGAGAGTTTCTGAGTGCAACCAGGTTTCCGTAACGAATATAAGGTCCAAGGCATGTGAATCTTGACGTAGCTGCAGTTCGGCAAGGTTGATCAAAAGAGTGTGTGTATTGGTATACATAAAGTATAGTTTCTCTGTTCCTAGCAATGAATCGTGGAATACTTGTATTGGATAAAATGTTATGCCGACCAGTGAAAGTTCGGCAAATGATGTTTTTTTAATTGAGGGGAGGCCGAACTCATGCGTGTCCGATTCATTGATCCTACCATTAACCTTTTGCTTCTCTGTTTGCTGTTAATGTATGGGGTGTGTTTGCCAGTTTCTTTCGCTAGTTGATTAATGTTATCTGAACCTGTCGGTAAGTAGTCTGACTAAGTGACTGCTCTCGTGTGTTTGCTTAGCAGATGCTGCCTTGATCCGGATCACGAAAGGATGGCTGCTGCGGCCTGCATACCATCCCTCCACTAACATTGTTGACATTTGTCTTGATTGAAGGATCACTTTCACAATCGTCGGGACACCTTCCTTATAGTTTGTGGATCAATGCAAATACGAGATTGATTACGCTACGACCTTTTCCAGATAGATTGCCTCGCGAATATACCGCCATTGTTCGTGGTCGTGAGTTGTCGCTTCTCGCTCATCATAATTTCCGGCCACTGGAACATCATGTACAAGGGTGGTCCTGGCTACGGTTCCTTCCGGTTTTCGTCCAATTAGCGCTCAGCCTGTCTGCGCTTGCTCCACGGAATATCTCGGGAATGGGCGAATGTAGCATAACCCATTCCGGAGGCGAGCTGTCGCTAACAGGATAGATTCTGTTTCGTTACTAGAAAATAACACAACTCGGAGAACTCTTGGTTCACAGTACTGCTGTGAGTTTAGGGGACGGGCAACTCGTGTCATATTTAGGGGCTTAGTTACAACAACTATAGTGTCATATATTGAATTCCATTGGTTCACGTCATCTAGTTGTTTTCTTTTAAGGAATTCGACGTCCATTCTGGAACTTTGATGCAGATTACCGCTAGTTTACTACTTGAATTCTGGTTGAGGTCAAATTACCATCTGTAAACAGTCGATGGAGACTGTTTAGTTACAGCTTCGTCTTCTTCTTTTAATCTGGGTCCAGTGGGAGCGGCCGAAATCTAGGGTTTCGGTCACCCTTGTTAGTAACCAAGTTCCAACCACCATTGGTGTCGGGGCCCTTCTGAATATTCGGAACGGTTTGGAGGGTGCAGGAGGCCCTGACCGTGCTCATTGCAGTCGGACTGTCGGTGGTTGTTTCAGGCATATTTGAGTAACTTTTGCTATTGGCATTTAATTCCATAGATGATGCAAATTTAGCCTGCTGCCTAGCCTTCTTCCTCAGTTTTAACGCGGTGCGTGATGTGAATGACAGGGCTTTACTCTTTGTCACGCTTTCTACAAATGAATCGCTTTTGGTGCTCCACATTTGTTTAAACATTGTATTAGTTGTTCGTACTTCTGCGATACTTCATGTACAATTTTACCAGTGGGATGATTACACACACTGAACTGAAGGACAGTGGTCATTTCAGAAAACTTGATAGACGACCGGTTATACATTTATGGCGATACACAACGTTTCGTTTTGTGTCAAAAGCGAAACGTTGCGTATCGCCATAAATGTATTAACCAGTTGTCTATCAAGTTTCTTAAATAGGGACTTCCCGATCGGCTCCAAATATGTTTCAAGATATTGAGCGACAGTGAATCTGGTTTACTATTGGTTATCTTCAACTGGTTCACTGTGAGCTTGGAACATTTGCGATGGAACTTGCCTTGGCAACTGCTACACCGGCTTCCAGTCCGTACAATTTATGGGATGAATGAAGGCCACAAACTACTGTCCATCTGATTGCGGTAACATAGGATTTTGACTGGTCGAAAGTATCCAGTGCGTCGATCGACGGTATTCCCTTAGAGGCACAAGCGCTTATGGTTTTCTACCGTTCGCGTTTACGCTGAATTATCCGCATATTCAAGGTCGTCGCCTTCTGTGCATTTGGCACAGACGGGGCAGGCTTGATCTGCTAGATCGTTCACGCGGCAAACAGAGCGACTGCACGATACGGACGCAAAGTATACGATAGCTATTTTGATGAACGGTCCACCGCTGTGGTTGCTGATTCATAAGATGAAAGGTGTACTTGGCTTTCTTCTGAGACCACAAATATTTGTGTGTGGTTCCTGATTCGGAAAATTCCTCGATTGTGTTTTTACGAGAATCAAGCCAAAACCGCAATCTGGAGATACAAGGAGATATTTGCAAGCTAGATCCAAAGGCTGTAGTGCACTAGGCAGCGCTGATGAATCTGGTATGAATGGGTAAAACACACGTTTTCATGTTTGTAAAAGGGCGGAGATACTACTAGGGAGACTAACCAGAGGAAGATTAGAGTTTTTAGACAAATTCTTTGGCTCAAAAGCCTGTCCTCAAGACAGACGATGCGGCAGTGATTAAGTTTTACATAACGGACTCCATCCCGTTTTCAAAACCCGACATAAAGGACCAGGATACTGGGTTTGTCCGACCTCTAACCATCAAACAATCTAGTAGCATTATGTCTCAAGGGGGCCAGAAACACTACCCAGTGTAGCTTAATGGTTTAAGAAGGTAGACAAACTGTTACATCACTTCAAGCTTGAGACTCATTACGGCGGGATTTTCAAGACTGGCGGCTGTTCGGAACATCTAAACTATCGCCGACTGATTCTAATCCTGGTGCTCTCAATGGTGCTGGTTTCAGCCGTAGCCAAAGCATTAAACGGCTACATAGGAAGATCTATCAACAAAGTGTCGGAGCAAAACGGGTTCCTTAAGCATGGAAAATATATTGCTGATCAATTGACTACACGTGACAGTTTGACCGAAACAGCGGATTAGGTGACGGGCAAGGTTTTAATTTATCTCGAATTCTATAAAGCCTCTGAAGGCTTAGATCACTGAATATTTCCTAGATCCGCAAAACTTGGGAAATAGAAATCTGTTCTTGGATGGTTCTGAAATTTTATTCTTCTACTTGGGTTTTAGTTTTGGGTTTGATACTAAAATTCTGATCCAAGTGACGTGGAATGCGGCATTCCACAAGACTCTTTGTTGAGTCCGCTTTTAAACTCAGTCTTTATCAACAATAAGATCATATCACTTGAAGCCGGTATGCACCATGAAAACACAGTGGCTTCCAAGGGAAGCAATGGTGCAAAAGTTGCTTCTGTCGAACCATGATTGAACATCTCCCCATTGCCGTTATCTTGTTCAATTTTTGAAGAATACCATGCGACATCTGACCGTAGCTCAGATGCAGAAACACTACACAGAACCACAAACTTCAGGCACTACCCAAAACGTATGATCGATCTAATTCAACCGGTCTAGACAACTTGTATCATTAAGAGAGATGCAACAGCCAACCCGACTCTACTGCATTTGCAACTCAATGGTCTCTGGTCAAGTTCAAAACCGTCGGGACTCCAATCACCATGTAGAGATCGATTCAAAATCCCTCGGCTGGTTACCTTTGGTGTCTCCTCACTTGTAAACGCCCATAACGCCAATAGGGTGTCAAACAGTGAAGCATCATTACTTGAGAGAAAGTCAGGCCCAAAGATCATCTGACCTTGCAGTTTAACGAAAGTAGGGTCCAACGACAACTCTCTGAATATAGTGGGCACAAATGCCCCCGAATAGACTGCATCACATTGCGGGGTAAGTTTAGTAACGAAAAGATCAGTGTAACGCAATGTGCATTTTGGTGAACCTAAATGGCAAATCCAAATCCTAGTGAGAGTTACTCGTCACCTGAACTCTACACACTATGCGAACTAAGAATTTTAAGGATATTACTGCAATCGACTAATGATGTAGAAAATGTTTTACTATCTGCAATCCCGCTGCAATACGGGCCTCGTAAGGTACAACTCTATCCTGAGTTACATTGAAGTACGCATCAAACGAAAAGAAATATCTAGGATGAACACACCCAGCTGGACCGTCTAAGCAAATTCTTTGTTTATGGTTTCCGGAAAGTCCTTCCTACTGTATTCATGAAGTCGGTAATCACGATAAGGAACGGTGGCGGTTCATCCTTGAAACAATTTCCTTGGACAATGTTGCAGCGCCATCGTTCAAAGGGCTACCACTCTCACCGAATAATAGAGGAAGCGGAAAATGAATCCTGAAACTGCTGGTTCAGACAGAGCAGACAGCCACGGAAGTGTTAGAGCGTTCACGAAGCCAACATTACGAGCACGATTACACGCTACAACCGCTACGCCCAGTTTCTCAGTGCCACAACCAGATTGTTCCTCACTGAACGCGACCAGGTAGTTGCTTGGCTTGAATTTATTATAAAATTCCATCAGATAGTTACTAATATCTCAGACACTAGGGTTCTCAATGTGCCCAAAACCCTTTCTTTCGTGAGGGCAGAACTAAACAATGGATGACTTTACGCAACGCAGCCTGGCGAGAGTACAGATCAGCACCAAGGTCAGCTGATTGGGACAAATCCGTAGCTCCTCGTAGCCACTGCACTTAACTGATCAGAGATGACAAAATCGCATATCAGCGGAATATGGCGAAAGCATTCAGCCCTAAGTGCAAAATTATATACAAATATGTCAATGACGGACGTAACTTGAGGCAAGTAATTCCACCGCTCCAGACGACTGATGGTCCAGCTAGAACAGACTTTAGAAGCAACAAAGGCGCAGAGTACGCGAAACGCTCCCACTTGTCACAGGGTCTTACCATCAAGCCATTTGCCAACTTTTGTTTCTCCGCCTCCAGTACTGACTCTTTTACTACCGAAGCTGTATTGCAGTACCTGACGTATCTGCGCAAGCACAACTTCTCGCAGTCGACACCATTTGCCCAGTGGCACTGAACGCAGCAGGATGACAATTGATAAATCCTTTGGCCCAGTTCGTACAGCGCTGCTTAGAACGAAAACAGGTTTCTGCGATGTGGAGGATTGGAATACTACATCCGATACACAAAGAAGGAAAAAGGACTGAGCACCCAATCTATCGCCCAGGGTACCTTCCCCTGTATTATCCGAGGTTATGAATCCATCTTTGCAGATTCGTTGGTGCGCTATCTAGAAAATTGTAACATTATTGGTCTTGAGGAACAAGGCTTTCATCGACAGCGATCCGGCACGACAAATTTTTTTTCACGGGGGAGTTGGACCGAGACAGCTGACGCTAGAGAGGCCGTTTGTGTTCTTTTCTTGCATTTGTTGAATGCATTCGATCGTTTAATTCGTCGGGTTTCCCTCTCCAAGCTTTAATGTTATGGGATCGGGGACCCACCCTCGAGCTGCATTGCCAACTATCACGTGAAACGACACTTGTAGTGAGAGTCGAGAGTTGCTTCTCTGACCCCTATCAGTCGAGTATGGTGTGACGCAAGGCTTATTTCTAGGTCCGCGATTGTTTTGGTATTCATCAATGAGCCTGCATGCGATTTTGCTTCAAATTTCCTGCTGTTTGCTGATGATATCAATATATAGCGTCGGATTCAGGCAGCTGCCGATCACAATTCACTTCAGTGTGACCTAGCTACGGTACATGGTTGGTCAACCCGAAATCGGTTACAGTTCAACGTGGACATATGCAAGGTACTCTCCATACGACACCATACTACCTATTCCTACATGCTAGGAACGCAAGTACTGCAGCGATCATCCGTCGAACGCAGCCTTTGCGTGCTTGTCCAAGATAAATTTGTTGTTCTAACCAATCCGTAAAGTCCTCGAATACTGGTAAACAGCACGTCGGCTTGCCACGACGGTCCTTCCGACAACTGGACACCACTGTTTTCAGACAGATGCTGAATGCGTATGTTCGTCCCTATGCCGAATACGCAATCCAAGCCTGGCAGTCTTGGCTGAAGCACGACCGAACTGCGCTGGACTAGAAACAACGTCACTGGAATGCGCCACCTTCTGTAGGAGCAGAAGCTGAATCGATAGGGAGTATTCAGCGGACGGTATCGCCGACTACGAAACGACTTTGTTTATATCGCATTTGAGTTTACACAACCTAAAGCATGTTTGTTGCTCTTTACTGCACCAACAGTTACAACAAGCTTGGAAGCCACTTCTTGAAATTAGCAGAACAGTACAGTCTTCTGGCGTGCTGCTGAAATATTTTCATTCAAATGTATTAACCATCTAACGCTCTCTCAGAATCTTTTGTTTCAGCACTTAGGCTAGCCATATATATAAACAAATGGATTACGATAATATCCATCCTAATCCCAAAATAACACCTACGATTTATCTTTTTTGCTTATTGAATCTACGAAAACACGCGGAGTGCAAGTCTACTGCATTAAATAAGAAAAGTCCATTCTCTTAACATTTTAACTACTATTTACATTTCTGTCATTAACGTCTTTTTCGAAAACATACCAGACTACCCATCGGGGCGTCAGAAGCTGTACTTCTGAACGCGTACAAAATCATTGTTCATTGTCCTGGTGCGTGTATTTTATTCAAATGTCTTCTTTTTACACATGACATCAATATACTCCGGCGATAGAGAGTCAGAAAGAGCAAGATGTGATGCCACTAGGCTTAGACGACGCCTTCGAATCATCAAAGTGCAATCTACTTCAGTGCAAAGAGGACTGGTTAAATTTTGCTCAAGTACGCCATATATTTACTTCGGAATATAAGCCTGTGCATCACGTCTTAAGGACCGCTTCGCAGGGACGTGACCATGGGTTGGTGATACGAGGCTATTTCGGCTGTTCGACGCAGTCCTGGAAGACGTTTAAAACCGCCAACCAATATAATGATCTCTTACGGAAGCCTTCGGTCGGTTTCACCCTTCCATCATCCCCAAAATGTTCAATGCATAGGTGAGTCCTCAGGTAGATTATTATGTTCAGGCTTGGTAGCCCTGGATGAAACGCAGTCTCGTTGCACGTGAGACCACGCAACGTTGATACTCAACCGTGCGAATGGAGTTTCATCTGCAGTGCTAACTGCGACGGAAAGCCATGAGAAAGTACCACGGAACCTATCGCCCGCTTCGGGGAGACCAAGTTTTTGGCATACCAGACATTTAAAACCCGTATTACTGACGTTTGTACGGTTCAAACGCGCTGCTTCTGGTTCCTGGTCATACCTACCAGTTGAAGCAAATCTACTAGATGCATTCAAAAAAATTTTACCGGCCCTATTTTTTGGCCTTCAGTACATTTTTCCCTTCATTTGCTGACTTTCTCACAGGTCGAACTAGAGTGTCGATAAACAAGCATGCTTTTTACATCCTCTCGTCATTAATGTTTCTCTTTTTGCTTACCCACCTAAATGCAGAATCAATGAATAAGTAACGCTTTCCTTAAGTTAAATCATGTCTGATTGGATCGCTGACTCGGCTGTGACAGGTTGAAATTCCGTTGTCTATAGTTGCATTTTGATTTCCTTTGACGGCCGGTCGTAGTTTGCTAGCAGAATTACATACCCTGTGGTGGATATTATTGAGGTAAGTTTAAATTTTTGTCATAGACCTTGGTAACAACATCAACCTAGCTTGCTTCCGGCTTTGAATTTTGATTTGACCCGGTAATGTTGTATGTCGCTCACATCCACTGCCGACTTGTCGAAAACACTATTACTTGCCGCCACCTACTCACTTTTTGCCGTAACACAGAAATGAGTGTTCCCAATACAAGCGTATGGAATGCCGCCGATAGTATTTTTTCTACGAACTTTTCAGGCGCAGAACCCGCTATCGATTTTTGTTAGATCTACGCCCACGGTGCCCACTTTTACAAATTGTTTGTCGAAGTAGTACACAATTTGCTTTAATTGAATTAAATTCAGTTCATTGAGTGCTAACAAGGCACAAACCGACATTATGCTGAATAACCCCACGAGGTTGCTGGAAGATGGATATACATGTGTGTTAAGAAGGATGAAATAGTGGGTCCACTGAATCGTCTTGCACTTCAGCTTTACTATTTTGTTGAACTTACGTTTCACACAAACCATGCCGCGGAATCTGTCAAGCCTTGGGATTGATATTCAAATTTTATGATTATTCCATTTACTTTTGTTCCACATTGCACATCAAACTATGTGCTTTCCAGGATTGGATGTTAAATATACAGCAGTGTTCGAATACACCAGTGGAGGCTTCAAATTATGTTGAATCGACAACACGTAGCATTGGATTAGACTACCCGCTTATACAAGAGCAAGTTCCTGCAAGTGATCGTAAAACCCATGCAGGCACTCGAAGGGAAATTGGTTGTGCATGTTAGTTTAAGACGTACCTTTGTAAATCCATCAAAATAAATGATATAGTAATGTATCAACATATATCTGACCTCTCAATATCCACCTTTCGGTTACTAAATCTGAGAAAAATGAGTGTGTGATCTAGAATAGGAACAACAAGCCAGCGTTGAATAAATCTGCGAAAATGGGCATTTACATTAGGTTGCTATAGCATTAGGTTGTAAATACGATTGCGTGACTACGCGGATATACGTATGCGTATTATAAAGAGTAACGGAGACATAACCATGTGCGTATTAGCACTGACTTTTTGCTTACCATGCACCTTCCCATTTGTCTTGAAACACATTGGTCATAAAATTACAGAACTTACACTCATTCCTTTTGATTATATGCATTAGCTAGAGTTAGGAAACACCTCAAATGCTGTGCCGCAATACACAAAATAAAAAAGGGAAAATACCACAGCTGCACCTCAGCTGAACTACCAGTAAAGGTGAGCACCGTTCCGGTAATCTATCAGCCGACTACTATGCACCAAAAAATTACTATGCAAAATAATATAAGGCTAAGTAATGAGATCGTGATTAGAGGGGGCGGCTAAGAGGATGGGGCGAAACAAAGAAATGCACAACACAAACGCAATTGAGGTCAGCTGCTAGCCATGTCAACAGGTGTATCCAGCCAAACGTGTTCATCGTCTTTCGCACCGAAAACAGAGAGCCGAAACGCTCCAACCGAGGCCAGGCTCGGATTGAAGCATACATTCCTCTCGATCAATTCATCGCTTGGCCATCTCTCCTCTTCGTCCATCTATGCGCCAGCGCGTAAACAACGCACATCGCGTGAGCCGGTGGGCTGGCGTGCGTAACATTTGGCCAAGCCATCGGAGCCTGGTGTGTGAAAGGACGGTGCTGAGCGGTTCAGTTCCTTTTCGTTTGCCGTTAGCAAGACGTCGAACACGCTCGTTACTCACGCGGTGTTCGCATCAGATGTGAGCCAAAGTGCGAAGGCACCGGTGGTCGAAAGTAACTAGAATATTTATGTCCGCTTATTTAAGGGGCCAGGTTTCACAACCGTACATTACCGCTGCACCATACACTCAACCTGTAAGAGCGAGAGAGATGTCGCGCCGATGCAAAATGTAGCGAAGGTTAGCAAAAGTGTCCCGAGCTTTTTCTATACGAATCGTACTCTCATCTTCTTTCACAAGGACGCAGATGCAACTTCCAGGATATTTTAATTTTTGTACGCCTTCTAGCTGATCACACCATATGTTAGCGCACGGGGCGGTCCATGCAAATCAAGGAGGAAATCTTTTCATTTTGCAGGTGCAATTCAAAGCCAGAAGTAACTGCCAGCCAGTGCTTATCTGTCCAGTGTTGCTTCGCAATTCCGGAAGCTGTCACTGGTAAGGGCAATACCATCAGCTCAAGAAGTCTTACTCCTTGGAGCAGATCCACATCCTCTACTTCGTATTCTGTGAACGCGATGCACATGTATTCGTTAATAGCGTACTTGAAGAGGAAAAGTGACAACGGGCAGACTTGTCTCGTACCGCTGGAGATATATAAGGGCGACGACAACGACGTCAGCTCTTACACTGCCTTAGCTACGCGCGGATAATGCTGGGATAAAATTCACCTATTTCTCAGATACATCTTTCCTGACTTGACAGTTCTAAGGGGCAAAATTTCACCAAATCGAAGTCCCCATTGGTTTCAAGTAACACGACAACGGAGGGCCGCCAATATATGTCATGGTGCTCCAACAACTGACGCAAAATGAATATGTGGGCAATGCCGTAAGTACCTCGACAAAAGCTGGCTTGATCTTCACGAATGCGGCTTTCACGAGTGCTAGTCAATCTGTGGAGGACCAGAGAGGCAAGCAATTTGGCAGCGATGTTAATCAGACTGATTCCGCTATGATTGCCGCGCTGCCATCGTTAGCCTCCCGTAAAAATTGGGACTATAAGGGAGCAGCCCCAGCCGCTTGGGGCCGCTTCCATCTCCCACATTTTCATTAGCAATTAGTGTAAACCCTCCACATGAGCAGATTCCATGAAATTGAAGAGAACCGGAGGAATCGCAACTGGTACTGTAGCTGTATTTAAGTTATACTGTCAGTTCTCACTTTCGAGTAGGCGCATCCAAAGGGAAGCTCATGGAGAACGGCTATCAGTGGCTGGGGAGAAATCGGACATTTCCGACCGATTAACTTGCCTGTCAAAGAACTTAGCCCAACGATCTATGGGATTTGACAAGTTGTGGATTAGCTATCCACTCAGGTCACGTATAGTTTCACTAAAACCAGGTCACCTGCTGCCCGTTTCCCGGATCAGACGGAATAAAATACGATGGTTACTAAGGGCAGCAGCCATTTCCATATCTTATGCACGAAGTAACCACCAGCATTCGCCGTCTCTCTTCAGGCTAGCACGGAGATTTTCCCGAAATATTCTGCGTGTCTCATCGTGTTCGCTTCTAGCCGAAATGTGCCGTCGAGCATCGATAAGTTCCGGAGTCTGAGAAGAGAACAAATATCCGTGTTGGTGATTAGACTTACAATATGAGGATTTGCCTGTTTCTAGTAAGGTTTGGTGAACATGAGACCAGTGTGCTTCAATTTTATCCAGTAAGCGCTTACCCAACTTGCATGTCAGCGTACTTTGATAGACGTTCATAACAGCTTGCTTGTTCAGTTGTCTGGTGTCAATGTGCTCACAGCGTCGACTTAGGCGTCCGCCAAAACATATGTTCAGGTCAGAACATACAAGTTCATGATCGGTGTCCACACATGTGCTCCAAAAAGGGGGAGAGTTCTGGACGCGGCTTCTCCTTGCGGTAACTGATCGCAATGTGATCAGTTGCTGTCCATATTTATTCCGAGGCTGATGGGCGCCAAGTCACTCTCTGCCTGATGCTGTGTCGGAACTTTGTGCTCGAAAGGTCTAAGGGAGCATCCTCACACATACGTGAAATAACCACTCACTGGAATCACCACGGGAGTCTGCACCGTGTTCGTCGCCCAGATGCAGTTCATCAGTGGATAATTTTCCAACGTGAGCGTTTAGATCCGCAGCCAGCACTAGAGTGTCCGAGCTTTTTCGGTGGCGAAGGAGCTCGTTTAATTGGCGGCAAAATCCGTCTTTTACCGACTTATCGCTAGAGTTCGTGGGTGTATAGGCAGCGATGACGAACAAGCACCTGTCAGTCCCGCGCGACTTCAAAGTTTTAAATGTGCCAGCCAGTCATACCGCACACCTCCGGCTACTGATTGGAATCCAATCAACCAGGGCAGGTTCCGCACAGGGACTCATGGTAATACCAACCCCGGCTTGGCCGGTGCTCGAAGCTACATGGTCACCTGATAGGCGCAATGCGAATGTGCCGCTGGTGTCACCTGAAGGGGATCGCAAACTAAGCACAGAGCTCGCGTCTTGTAGGCGGGTCTCCGATAAACGGCCGATATCGATCGAGAGGGCCTCAAATTTTAAGCTAATTGCTGTCTTTTGACCGTTCTGTAGCAGTGTGCAAACCTTGAGGCGTGCCATTCCGAACGAGGTTTGAGGGCGTCAAAAGGAACCCGACCAACTGGGCTTGTCTGTTATCTTGGACATAAGCTTATCCACAGGGCAGGAATGATGCTTTGCATTCGCATGTGAGGTAAAACTGAATGTAAATGCCTCTCAAAGAGAGGTTGGGAAATGACAAGCATTTGGTTTTGAATACAGGTGGGATAAAATACAATCCGGAACGGAACGAAAAGCGTGAATGGGGGAATACGAACATGGGAATGCCTGTTCAGTGGCTTATAAACCTCTATCCATGTGCTAGACGCAGCAGATAGAACACGGTTGATTATGCTCTTCGGTGGCCAGAGCATCCTGAAATCGTTTGACGGTAGATTCATAGTACCGCTTGGGAAGGATACTGTCAGGTTGCCCATGACTAGACAGGAGAACGATTAGGTTTCTCAATCAAAGTATTTGAATCCAAAAATTGACCGCAAGAGAGCGCTTTTGGCATTGGGCTAGGATGGGTCAGTTTTAAGGAATAATGAGCCACCGTCATTCTATCCCCCAAACCAGGGTACCAGGAGACTGATTTCTTTTGGCCTCTAACGATTGACCAACCCGGTATGAGTGACTCTAAAGTTGCAAAACAGCACCAACAAGCATAGCTCAATAGATCTCTGAAGCACGCAAACCACTGCACAGCAGTAAGGTGCAGCCTCATTGATTTGGTAGAACCAGCAATACGCAGAATAAAACATGTATTTGAAACGCAAATGCTTTCACTCTCCATCTCGAATTTTGCAGCATGTTTCACAAAATTTGACTTTGTTTTTAAGCTTCTTTTTGTTCTAAGTTACACAATATAACAACTGATGAATGATTGTATTACCCGGTCGCAACACAATAGCGCTCGGGTGGATTATTATCTTTTGTAGTCTATTGCCAGATATTGCAGGACTGTTACTTGTATACTTGACTTGAATGTGGTCAGAAATACCTATAATCTCAGGCGCATGCACTATTGCATTTCAAGTTGCAGCGCTTTGGAATAGTTTTAATCGATTTGTTGGTTAATCTACATAAAATTTAGTAAAGTTTCTACGCCATTCTAATAGACTGGAAAGGTTTGCCTTCTTTATATCAAGGATGTATTATTTGTTTGTTTCATGTTCAACACCCTGATCGTCAATCTGCTATAAATGATTTATGACTCTTATCCTTCGAAAGTATTTATCTTTAACTAATGCTACCATTAAAATACTGGTGCTTGATTGAAAAACATCCTGCACGGTCTTATGGATTCCAGGGGGTTTCTTTGTAATTTGGATCTCTGCCATTAAATTTTTTGGTCTAATGGGTAATGAAGATTACCTAAATCTTGCTCGTTTTCTGAACGCACCAGGTGCTGGCGCGGCGTTTATATCAGCCGTTGCTTATACACCCGAACACCGCTCTTACTTTCTTTGCTAAAGATGTAACCGTTTCTACTGAACTTTTAGACATTTTCTCTGGCTTGACTCGTTAAAGAACACCAACGCTTTCGTCGAGTTTTGAAAATAGACGATGAGATACCGCTTGTATTCCACAAAGTTATCAGAAGACGTTTGTAACTTAAGAATCCCAAGTCCGGATTGATAAACATTTTCAGCACATTATCTTCAATGTACAGCAGATGCAGGATGGTTTATTTGGGTGAGACTATCACAACTGATGCTGATATTTTGGTTGCGTAATTTTACATGTGTCAGGATTGTTATTTTCTCTGAGCTAGGCAATTTTGATTCAGACGTTTTGTTGCTACACTAAGCAACATCCTGCGTGCGAACATAGAGGTCTGATTTGCAGTCACGTAAGCCACTGCTAAATCCAAGTAAGTACTGAACATCTCCTGTTCTGAATGTGTCGTTGATTGGCTCACGTGGGTCGGTCAATTGGTCACGTTTACTCCTTGTCGATCCGTTGCTTACATTTTGATTTCACCTACAGGCTTTCCTAGACCCCTTCTAGTTTCAAGTGCTTGTTGATTGAGTTCTGACCCCAATGCCACGCCCCTATGAATACAGAATCTCTGCGGTTCTTTGCTCTTCCAAATACCTTGATGCTCCCCAGGTCGAACTGAAGGCATTCGGCATCAAGTTGTACTGGCATTCGTGTTTTACATCAAGGCGGCGCATGGCCAGACACTTTTTATTGTCTTTTGCCTAGTTTTCTCCGATGTTATCTGTTTAATGATGTTGCTTTAAAGCGCATTTTAAAATGCGGAAATGTACCATCTCGATGAATGACTGACTGATGCTCAGGAACACATTTGTGAGGCTGGTCCTCAAGACTGATGCGCCCTCAGCCAGTGTTCCGTGTCGCCAATACTGACTGCGCATGAACGTGTGTGTGTGTGTGTCCAATAAGTGTGTGTGTGTGTCCAATAAGTGTGTGTGTGTGTTTCTTCCTTTCTGGCATTGCGCTCATTGGCCAAATCACTCCCAGTCTGCTCGAACACTGGATGCCGCACGCACGTCACTTGCTTGCATCCTGTTTGCTTCCACACGTTTCCTGTATGTACCATGGATTACAGCCTGCTTTCATTGCCCCGTCATTGTTCTGATTCCTCTAAATGTAACAAATTGACGACGGAAGTTATCTGCATCACTTATGGCAAATTCACTTGCTTCAACTTAGCCATTTTGGAATTATTTTGCAGAAAGGTATACGACGCAGTAATAGACGCAGTGAAAGTCTGCTTTCACCAATTACATGGGTTTACTTCTGCTTTGTGAAAATAGCAATGCGATGGAAGAGGCAACAAAATTTAAATTACTGCGTCACTACCCCGGTAACATAGCGCAGCGACATTTCGAGGGTTTTCAGCTACACGCGAACATGACTTGCAAACTGTGTTTTAATCTCTTGACCGACTGTGGGGAGAAAAATCACACGTGATAACAGCCCGGTACAATTTTAACACCATGAGGCAACAGCCAAGTGAAACTGTAAATGCATTCATTTCTCGACTCCTTACTGCCCTTCAGACCAGTTCATTTCGAGGAAGCAATGCTTGTTCAAGCATGCATCGTTGGTGTATTTGACGACAAAGAACGCCAGCGTCTTTGGTCAGGAGACGAAAAGACCCTTACTTGGGTAAGAGCTTGTGATATACTTCGACAATCTGCTACTCTCGTTCAATAACTAAAGGCATTCTCGTCCGATCAGATAATTGCATTGGTAAACAAAGTCTCTCAAACAAAGCGTGATCACACATTGTCGCAATCCGTACAGCACAGAGGATTCCGTTGTTATCGCTGTGGCGAGCAGCGTTCCGATGCGGCTGATTGCTAGCATATTTCCTCATTATGCTGGTTTTGTGGGAAAACAGTACATATCCAGGAAGTTTATCTTTCCAAACCAAATTTCATGGGGCGGGAATGTTCAAAAACTGCAAATCACACTACTGAGGAATTGAACCAATACTGAATAAACAGCATCACAGTATTGAATCACAACAAAACAGCGGAGAAACCGTTCGTTGTGTCTATCCAGATAAACGAACAACCTGTTGTTTTGGAAATTGAGACTTGTTACGCTGTTACGTTGAAACGACCCAATTCCCTGTCACAACTACCAAAACTAGATCCATTCCTAATACAAGCACGATCATACACCGGATAGTTATTTAATGTGCTGGGTACCTTTGTTGCACGTATCTCCTACCGCCATTCGACAGATGAAATGCATGTGCACGTTTCTGGGATAGCAGGTCGAAACATACTTGGTCGCGATGGTATTAATCGACTTCCGGACATTATGTCAAAAGCCATCACGGTGGAATCTTGTCTACAACTACCTGGGATTTTTCAAATATATGCACCTCTTTTTGATGAAACTAACCCAGACCTGCTGAGAAATTACGCGGCCCGATTGATACTGAAACCACAAGTAACACCGATATTCTGGAAGGCGCGCTGTTCGGGACAAGGTCGAGAATGAGCTGCGCCGAATACTAGAAGAGGGCACAATTGCACCCGCCCAGTATTCCGATTGGGATGCTCCTATATTGCCCGTATTGAAAATCGATGTTGCTGTTAGGCTCTGTGGGGACTACAAAGTGACAATTAACCAAGCACTACAGCCAGATCGATAACCACTGCTTAAAATTAAAGAGCTTTACGCCTCTTTCACTTGTGGTGACCTATATTCCAAACTGTTCTGAGCCACGCCCACCATCCGATTGAACTCGAGGAGGATTCACGTGCTTACACTAACATCTACAAACATCCTTGGTTATTTCGGTACATACGCATGCCGTTCGGAATAATCTCTGCACCATCCATATTTCAAAGAATGATTCACTCGCTAGTGAAAGACATGCCAAATACATGGGTCCATTTGGATGACATCCTAATTACCAGGCACACAACTGCTGAGTATCTGCACACCTTGGATGCAGTTCTATGAAGGTTATTAGAATCCGGGCTGCTACTGAAGAAAGAACAGTGTGAATGTCTTGTTACGTGTGTGCAATACCTTAGGTACAAACACTATCGCGAGGGGTTGTATGCGCTACAAGGGAAAACCAGAGCACTACTTAAAGCCCTAGTGCCCAAAAAGGTAAAGGAGCTACGCTCCTTTCTGGGAGCACTCACTCAGTTATCCAGGTTCATACCAGCAGCATCAACTAAATTACACCCGCTTTATCAACTTTTGTGCAAGCATCAGTCGTGGAAATAGAAGGCTGCTCAACCTAATTCTTTCAACGAAATACATAAACATTTGGCGTCAGCTGAGGTCCTTTATTTTACGATTTTAGGGAAACGTGTTGTTCTCACTTTTGGTGCTGCTTCTTTAGCTACATAAGGTACCTGATGGCTTGCAGCAACAAGTTGCCTACGCTTCACGAACCTTAAGCGCAGCCGAAAGTAACTACGCTCAGCTCGGTCGAGAGGCGGCTGCTGTCATCTTCACAATCAACCTATTCCATCAGTATTTGCTAGGCCTATGTTTCGTGATGCACACAGATTATAAACCCATTATCTCGCTCCCTGGGCACGAAAAAGGTGTTCAACAAATGGTTTCCCTAAGAATGATCTGATGGTCCCTCCTTCTATCTACTTAAATATACCAGATTCCGTATATTCCGGACAGGCCCAGTACTGTCGCTGACGTTCTCAGTCGAGTCCCCTTATCGGAGATCCTTTCAGAAGACTTTGCTCCGCAAAACTTGTGAATCTAATTCCGCTCTTCTACGAGGCTCCGATCACATCCACAGATATACATCACAAGACGGATAGAGATCCGTTCTTAGCGCATGTAACGCGGTACGTTCAGGTTGGATGTCCCGACCACACACCTGAAGATCTTACACCGTTTGGCCATAGAATGACTGAAGTGAACCTCCAGAACGGTTGTTTGCTGTGAGGTGCACTGGTTGGGATCTCTAAAATGTTGCGAACAGCGATCCAGAACGAGCTTCACGACGCAAACCCAGGAGTTGCTTAGATGAAGGCACTGGCGCGTTCCCATGTATAGTGTCCCAGATTGGATGGCCACATTGCGGCGAAACTTGAATGCTGCACTCCTTGCCAAGAATCTCGAAGCGCTGTCCCCCACATACCGATGCAGCTCTGGACATGCACAAAGACGTCCTGGAAACGTGTGCATATGGACTTTTTTAGTCCATTCTGAAGTCAAATAATTCTGCTTGTAGTCCCTACGCATTCTAAATGGATTGATGTTCACATTCTGTCCCCAGCGACTTTAGCTAGCACAATACTTAAACTACGCACTACGTTCGCCAAGTTTGGATGTCCAGAAACACTTGTGTCTGACAACGGATCTGTGTTCACCTGCACCGGTTTTTCCACCTTCCCCACCTTAAATAGAAGTACACATGTGACTACCGCCCCTTATCATCTATCTTCGAACGATTTGGCTAAAGGGGCTGTAAAAACAGTGAAAAATATGCTGCTTAAACAAACTGGTGCTACATACCATGTGCGTCTAGATCGTGCTTTTGCCGAAATATGGTGAACGACACCACCGGAAAAGTCCTTCGGAGCTTATGTTTGGCCGTCGTTCGCGCACTCGATTGGACTTACTGCACGGAACTCTGAAACCAACTGTTTGTGAAAAACGGGTAAAGAAACGCTTTGATACTCACAGCAGAAACAGGTTTGTAACAAAATCAGATCCAAATTACATACGCTTGCCTACAGACGACGGATGGCAACCGGCCGTTGTCAAAACGGCTAACGGATAGACCATAGAGGCAGAGACTGAGGATGGCAAAATCTTGCGGCTTCACATGCATCACGTTAGGCCAATGCCGACAACATCCGATTCAATCTGGGAACCAAATTCTCCACACCCAGTAATGGACGACATGCGAGCGAATGACTGACCACCTTAAGTCGAAGCGCCGCTGCGCAGATCAATCCGCGACAAGCGACCGAATGAGCGTTTCCAAGCGGCATAGTTGCAACTACAGGGGAGGGGGGAGAAGGGATGCGCCCTCAGCCAGTGTTCCGTGTCGCCTATACTGATTACGCATGTACGTGTAGGTGTCCATCAATAATTGTGTGTGTGTTTCGTCCTTTCTCGCATTGCGCTCATTGGCCAACTCCCTCCCGTCTGATCGAACATTGGACGCAGCACGCACGTCGCTTGCTTGCTTGCTGTTTGCTTCTATACGTTTCTTGTATGCACCGTTGATTACGATCTACTTTCATTGCCCCGTCAGTGTTCTGATTCCCCTGGGTGTAAAACCCATCTTTCGAACTCGTTTGTCACAGTGGTCTGTGCTGAAATATGTGTCACAAGATATCCATTGGGCATTGACAACGGTTACACCGGATGGTACTGGCTGTTTTGCTACTCTATGAGCTGCAGAATCATTTCCGGATAACGCAGCATGACCTGCAATTTGATTGTTGTTTTCCTGTTTGGGAACTCATTTTTGCCGTAGATACTGCGTAATCAACTAATTCATAAAACATTTCTACAGTTTTGTTACTCTAGCTTAGTAGGTTGCCCTCGGCGTTCTCCTACTCTGTCAATAATTTGAAAGCTGTCTGGGCTCCTGCTCTACATCCGCCTATCCTTCAATACGCCTACAAGGCAGGAAATAATATTATTTGAATCACCAGAAAACATCTTAGAACTTTAAAGAACCATCGACTTGGCTGAAAAGCTCTCTTGGTTGTCGTCCAGTCAACAGCTGACGAGTACTACTGATACTACCCCGCAATATTTGGTAAACGTAACTAAAATAATGTTAGACTTATTGCTGTGATACAGCCAAATGACTGCTCGAATGCAACTATTTTCCTTCTTAGCATGTTCGTTACATTTTGATGTAGTAGACTATGTTACTCACTCTGGTGATTATGTGCGTATCATATATGAGAAAGGCCTCGGAATCATGCAGAGAGTCTCATCAAGTCCATCCATTTACACAGATGTGAGTTGGCATCCAGATCTTTCGCATAATCAACAGCCACCAACATCTGTAATCTGATTGATGTTAAGCCGAAGCTTTGGTTTCTTTTGTTTTTTTTTCACATGTATACATCACTGACAACACACTGACATCAGAGAATAGCAATGCTGTTTATGGTCTATTTACCAAGTTAATGCCAAATCTTTACAGCTCAGTCAGTGTCATCACCAGGGACCTGAATGCAATCAGTATTAGGTTCAGCTAGGCACCTAATTAGACTAACATAATGGGCTTTCCGACAAGCGTACAAGAGAAACTAGATGTTGCCTAGATAAACCATACTTAGCTGCTTTTTACGCAAAAGCTTGCATTTCTTGAGGACTCTCATCACTGTAACTTTACTGTATGTCATTTCGTCTACAGCAAGACTTACCCAGGTTACTCGGAATGTATGACTTTCAAAAGTGTGAACTAACAAGATTCCTCAACATTCAATATCGTGAGACTCCAAGGAGTGCTATCAACTAAGGATTTTTTAGAGTTTACCAAGGAAGATATGTCTGTTCAGTGTGAACGCATCACTTATTATCTTAGCTTTTGTTTTGCTCTGTGCTACTCAGTCGAAACCATATAAAAAGAAATAGATATATATTCCTCACCAAACTCAAACGGCTTTGATAAAAATGAACAGGCTTTTACATGTGAAACGACTGCCCATATCAAACAGCTCATGTTAGCAAGTTTATGATTAATTAGCTCAAAATTTGAAGCCGTTTTATGAAAGCACAATTACCGAGACAAGTGAAGCTTTTGAAATCAGGTTTCATTCAGCAGCATGGTTCAGTGGAGCGGATTTACCTTATACTGCGTTCTTTTGTTAACCACTTTGAACATTCTCCTCCTCTTTGTGCTTTCTGCCTTCCTTCTCTAGTTATGGTCCAAATTTTCACAGCAACACGTCCACCGTGAATCCGGGAAGTTCAACTCAAATTAGGCTAGCAGGATCGGTGCTCCATGTGTTGTCCTGGAATGGTGTACTGATGAGCTCACCATGATCTTGACAGATATTTTAATCGTAACTGAACAGTGGAAGTATTCCTCACATTTGGTGATTTGTCAGGATAGCTCCGATGACAAAGGGATACTTCGAGGTCCGTCTGATTTCCTGCACTCCCGCAATTCCTAGTCTTCCGGCAACCAATTGTGCCTCGGACCTCAACAAACTCTCCAACAGTGGATGTATGTCAGTTTGCGCAGGCACCGACGTTTCACTTTGAATGCCGTAGCCTACGTTATTTAAACATAAGAAGCTGAATCGGGTGTTGTTAGGAAGGAATACGAGATGCGAACAAGGCAAGACCCCATCGCCTCAGCAGGCGATCCAAACTCATCCGCCCTGGTTGGGGCGAACAGAGCCAACCGGGAGAAGCGGCCAATTAACCCGAGGGCGGCGTTCTTTTATTGACTGTAAGTTGACCCTTCCAGAGCTTTCCACGTTCGCTTTAAATACCATTCACGAACTTTCCATTTCACCTTTATAATGAACGGCATGATTTGCTAATACATGCCTGTTGCCTTGCTCGTCCGATCCGGTCTTCTCTCTGTCCTGTGGGGGGCCAGCGACTTCGGGTTTGATTAGAAATCAAGCGTCCATTCAGGCGAGGGAAGAACACTTCAGCTGGCGAAGGGTTGAACCCTAATCAAGATGTCCATATCGGCTGACGAGCTCAAGACCATTTTGCTGCAGCAACAAGCACAATTTGAGGCATCCCAACTCCTGCTGATCGAAAAGCTTATGTGCCAACTCTCAATCCAGACCGGTTCACTGTTTACAACAGTCAAGCCGTCCGCATCGGTTGACGCCATCATTAACAGCATTACAGAATTTTCGTACAACCCTGATGCTGACCTCACTTTTGAATCTTGTTTCAAGCGTTATAAAGATGTGTTCCGCGTTGAACTTGGAGACCATGATGACGATTGGAAAGTCCGATTGCTGTTAAGGAAACTTGGAACAGCAGAGCACTCCATGTACGTCAAGTTCATTTTGCCCAAGAACGCTCGAGACTGCACTTTTGAGGAGAGTGTCAAATGCTTGGGCCAAATATTTGGAGAGCAGTCATCCAAATTCAACATGCGATATCAAGGCCTGAAGCTCACCAAGATGGGCACTAATGACTATGTCACATACGCTGGCATCGTCAAACGCCAGTGCGAAAAATTCGACATCAGTTCCATCATGACAGATTATTTCAAATGCCTGATTTTTATCTGTGGCCTACCTTCCACACGGGAAGCAGAGATCCGCACTAGGCTGCTGAGTAAACTTGAACATGACCAGCAAATGACTCTACAGACCATAACTGCTGAATGCCAATGATTACTGCACCTCGAACATGACACGTTTATGCTGGAGAAACAAAAATCAACCCCAAGTCTCGGTGTATTAAAAACCACCTCAAATAAACCGCTTCCAAGTGAAACAGGCCATGAAAACCCCAGAAACCTTCGCAAATCGCCAACTGCATGTTGGAGATGTGGTGAGCGGCATTTTGTTCTATACCATTTCTCACTTGCTAACATCCTTAACGCAAGCGCTGACATCCTTAACGCAAACACTAACATCCTTAGTTCAGAAGCTATCATTCTTAGTTCAGAAGCTATCATTCTTAGTTCAGAAGCTATCGTTCTTAACGCAAAGGCTATCATCCGATAATCATCCACGTAGCATCCACGTACCACTGCGTGGGCAGAGGCTACCAGCCAATAGAATTCGGTATAGCGTAGCGACTGAAAACAGTCACACGCAGAATACTCAAGCCTTCGGAGCTGGGTAGGAAAACTGTGAGACTTGCGTGAGACTAGCGTGGTCCAACTCAAATGGACGACAATTGAGACTTTACTAAACGGAGCTCAGCCGGTGCACAGTGCGCCGCGCGCCCTCACTGGACAATGGTGGTATCTGAGACATCCATCGGAGCGCGCACAGTCCCTGAGGGAAGGGAAACGCGTGCACTCAGAACACCGGGTAAAAGCCTGAAGTGGAGTCAAGCCCCTTTTTGTAAGTGAGCAAAGGAGATGTCAGAGGCTAGGGTGGAAATGATGCACACAGGACAACAGTGAACAACGTTGGCTTGGCACTAAAACGATACTCTAAACAAGGGGCGCAGATAGGTTGTCTCGTTTTGGTGGGTATTCAGGCTAGTTCGGTCGGATAGTTGAAGACGCCGTAGAAGCTACCGTTTGACGTCGAAGTCAAGTTGTCCGTAACATAGGGAGCGGAACGATCTCCGTCGCAGCAGAATGGATACCAATCACTACACGTAACTTCTTTATTTATGCGATGAAATAGCACTTTTGTGACGGATCCACAGGTCTAAGTTGAACGTGGGGTAGAAGGTAATCATATTCCAAACAATTCGCCCCCATACCAACCACACAAGTCCAATCTGATCGAGGTACACAGAACAGCTCCCGGGTGGAATGATATAATCACCAATGGAGCGATGAAGGAAGCATGTGTTATATGTTTGATTGCAGCCTTGCAATTCCCTTTCAAAGGATTTGTTAAACGGTGACTTATATTAATTTCCTTCATGTTCCGCAAGTACGCAGACATGTACTATCTTTTTGCGAAGGGATTACACTACAAGCAGCCGGTCTCGTGAAATATGGGGGTATAGCGAGCCGGTGCACTCTACGGCAGTGACTCCCAACCTATGTATCGCCGTGGACCGGTCGGCGTTCGCTAATTGTAACCCGGCCCGCTGAGGGTGTTTGTTGAACGTTTACGTTTTAGAAGGTTTTGAGTGAATAATTTTAATGTAATTGTTATTGAGCATGCCTTGAAAATTGTTGTGTCGGAGCCCCACGACTGCTTCCACTCACTAACGGTAGTGAGAACACCAACGACCGAGCAACAAACAATGTTCACGTAGCAAGCCAAACCGTCTGTCTGTGCAACTCAATCACGATATTTAAATTAGGGCATATCACAGGCTATGCGGAAAGGCTGACATTCGATCAGTCAATGCTGGACAGTTCAAAAAGCGGGGGATCGATAAGTTGCCTCATGAACGAATGAAATTCACAAAGTAAAAGCGAATAACCGTAAGCTTCAGTGTCCATACAAGCTAATCACAAATGTGAGGCAAAAGTGAACGTATGCGAGGAACCGGAAGAGAGGGCAGGGTGAGTAGGGGTGAGTGGGGCAAAACTCACAAAACAACGTGGAGCGGTGGAGTATTCTTACCTCCGCTATAACAAAAAGAAAATCCAGTTACACCAACAAACAGATAGAAAGTGATATAATACGTTGTCTCACTAGAACGCTAAATTACAGACAACCATGAGCGTGTTCCTCTGCAACGAGACTGCTCCATCTGGGGGAAATAGGAGACAATGACGCTTGATGTGTGCTGCCTAGGTGCAAATAATTGGATTGCTTTGTTTCGGCTGCTGACACTGCAGAGCACCCCGCTTCACACAGCTAAGTTTTCAGAAATGACAATATGCGCGTAATTCACTATGACTTTAATTGCAGAACACCGGCGAAGTTGTTTGTCACGAACGTACTATCAAGTGCACCGTCATTTGCAAACTCAGTAGTGGTACATAATGTGGGATAGATGAGTAATAATAATGCGATAAGCGCACAGATTGTGAGTCAGCAGTTTAGAAACTGACCTGTAAATCGTCGGAATGCACAACCTTTAAAAATCACACACACATTGCTAATGTCATAATCATTATCCACCGGATGAAAAAATATCAAATATAGTGTTCTGTTGCTTGGCAATTGAAATGAAAGGTATTTATTTTTTCCATCACGTCCCGAAGATGTGTAAGCATGCCAGTGTGTCCGCTATGCATTGCGTAGGAGCGCGAAATATCAACTTCACCCTGTGCGTCTGTGAATGTCTACGTTTTCAGAACGTTTGTAGAATCCTGTTCCTGCTGGTAATCTGATTCATTATACACATCCTCAGCTGCTAAAATGGATGCGGTTGGCAGTTCCCAGTTTATTTCTGTTGTGTGACATGTTTGGAAATAAGAAGCAACCAGATGACTGTCCGCCAGTTTGCATCCAAACAATTCCTCTGAGAGAGTATCCATAGCAATTGCGTTTGTAGGAGGCCCAATTTGATCATATGTCTCAGGTCAAGTTTGCATTGTTCTCTCAGAATCTATTTCTGCAGTACAAGGAAAGCCCGATTTAAAAGACCGAGATGGTTGAGTTCTGCACCTCCTTCCAGGTAGAAGTTATGTAGAACACGACGTCTAATAAATTTACTCGTTACATGAAATCAGTTCCGGACATATCTTTGTGGGATTCCATGATCGGTATAAGATGGAGAAGCTGTTTTTCTCCTAAACTTCGCTTTAGGCGCCTGAACGACACCCTGGTCGTACGGTTGAAGGAACACAGTGGTGTTGGGTGACAGGAACTGCAGGTTGATATTAAGTAGATGAAATTAGGGAGCGCAAAGGCTTTGTCGAGAGAAGGTATGATGTTGCGGTTTTCTGTATTTTGCTATTAAATCTTCGGAAATAGCTGCAGTCATCCATGCCTTTTTATTATCCTGGTAAACTGCCGGTAGTTTTTCATGTTGAGACTTCTAAAATTCGAGATTTGGCTGATTTCCAAATCACTGCAGCCGGTTCTCGCTCCCCCAATGTGGTAGTGCACAGCATAACTGTGATACGCGCCTTGATTCTTTTCCCACCTGCACATTCCTATTCTTTTACACAAACCTTTTATCCGACGTCGTTCTGAATAGCAAAGCAGTTTCATGTGAATTAAAAATGTCTTGAGCTGTGTAGCCGGAACATATTTCGAGCAATTTTGCTGCCTAGTCGGATGCAGCACACCTATCCGAGTCACCGCTTCCGCCCGATTGCTTACCAGACACAAGATCATCTACTGCTGAATGCCTGTAGCCAACTGTTTGACGATGTAAAGTCTGTGTTTTGTAATTCTTTTGCGCAGTGTAATGCTCGTTCTTGAATCACGTGTCCAGATAATGGAATTTTCCCCTCAGTGCTGACTGGCACCATTTCCAGCAACGTGCGTTCATGTATTTGTTACCCATTTTTCTATCATTCTTTCTTTTAGTCTTGGTGTGTGGTTCACAAATTCATACAAAAACGGCTTCCCTCTTTTATGTTACATGGATTTGTGTTCTGTTAACTCTGAAATTTTGCGCCAATGTTAGCGAACTGTTCCTTCTTAACATCGTCGAATCACTGATACCATTTATATGTGAATGCCTTTGGCTTTGCTGAAATGGAACTAGCCATTTTGTCCTTCGTAAGAACTCTCAAAAAGAACTATGAAAACGAACACGAATAATCAGTAAGCACGTACGTCAGCAGTACCCGCTCAGTTCTGACAAGAAAATGATCACACAGTAAACAAATACACACAGAAGGTGATAGTCAGAGTACTTGCGATTGTATAACGGTACCACAAATCTCAGAGTGCGCGAGCGGAGTACCACTGCTCTTTTATTTTGTAACATGGCTCTATCAGATTCGCTCATTGCACAGCCCATAGCAGCATACATGCATTAGTTACATTGGGTGCAAACCCGGGGGGGGGGGAGTGATGCGTCACTCGACAATTCCGGTGTGGCTCCTCCATGTCGTAGGTTGTCCACCGCGCCTGTCCAGCAACCGCGAAGAACGCGCGACACGGAAGACGATGACCGGGCATACGCAGTACGTGTCCAAGACACCGCAGCGGACGCAGCGGGACGAGCTGCTCCAGCGAATGGCTGCCTCCACCCAAGCCACG
Source organism: Dicrocoelium dendriticum (assembly GCA_944474145.2). NCBI lineage: Eukaryota > Metazoa > Platyhelminthes > Trematoda > Plagiorchiida > Dicrocoeliidae > Dicrocoelium > Dicrocoelium dendriticum. Next base: position 35,825 of record CALYDF020001954.1, read on the forward strand.
CTGTCTAGCTTACACATTGGTTAGGTGGTGCAGCGGCCACACACGGGCAATCGACCACAAGCAACGGTGCTCAAAGACAGAGAGACGGCGCAGGTCGGCGATACGAACAGGCCAATTCTCGCAAAGATACCACAGTACAGCTCGGACAGTCGCACAATAAACTCGTCCTTTGATGGATATACCGATGTCATGGCGGAGCCACAAGTGCTTCAGCTTAGAGAAAGCGAGGCGAGCTCTTGGGATACGGGACGAAATCTGGTCTCCAATAGCTCCATTGGCTGTGATGCAACTACCCAGGTAGGCAAAACTCTCCGTAACCTTCAGTCTCTCACAACCAAGATTGAGTGCAGGTACAGGCATCTGAAAGTCTTGGGAAAGAGCTTCGCACTTGGATGGAAATAGTCATCCCATATTTTGACTCTTAAATCGCTAGTTAGACGGCCTGTGGACCGTCACCCAGCAAGACGATATCATCAGCGTAGTCCAAGTCAACAGGTCGGCTACCTGGGAGGAGCTCAACGCAAGCGAGTTTACCCAATTATGCAGAGCATTCTTTAGGACTTCCTCAATGACAAGGTTATTAAGATAATTGCACCTACATTGTACCGGTATATCCCGGATGAAAGCTTCAGCGCTAAGTTACATATAGGGGCTTTTATCGACAACTCTATCCATTATTGTGTCTCCACATGAAGCATATGTGCATCAGTAGCGGAACTTCCAAGCAAATTCATCCAACCCTGGATGTAAGCCTCTAAGCCATGGGAGAGAATGCACCTTCATTTCCCTGGTCCCGCTCAAGGCCATTTTTTTGAATTGTGATTGATGCGTATACCAACTGACCGGACGTATGCCTGATGAACACAACTACGATAGGGGCCACGGTAGGAAAATTACAACAGTTATTTGCACAGTTCGGTTCACCAAATACCTCGGTTTCCGATAACAATTCGCAATTTATCTCCGACGATGTTGGTGCCTTTTGTCAGGGTACTTGTATCAAACGCTGTCGGTAGCCTCCGGAACATCCCCAGTTCAATAGGTAAGCGAAATGAATCGGGGATGCCATCGAATGTTTACTTCTAAAGCTGTGGGTGGGAGGACTTACAGTGGATATCATACACCTGTTCCTGTTGAGTAATATGGTTTACGCAAAACCCCCATCTACCAGGTGGCAGATATCCAGCGGAAGCCATGTTCGGGCGTGAGACACGTGCTCCAATTATGCAGTATTCCCTAAGGTTACACAACGGCTACTGACGTCAGGAGCGGACAGACGTTTTTTACTAGGGGAGCCGGTGTAAGCGTTGGATGCATGGCCAAACCACCAAATTTGGCAACCTGCAGTGACACGATAAAGCAAATGCTCTGTGCTGTACGTGGTGTTTGTCGGAACGTTGTCTGTCATACGCCACGTTTATCCGTGACGCAAACGACAAATCGAACAAACAATCACTTCTAATTTCGAGTTGCCGTTTGATATATTGTCGGACACATTGGAACTACCAAAAATAGTGGGGCGTATTGAACCGACAGAGACGTGCGCAGAGTCATGCGACGGAGTCACTGGGAGAAGTACGCGGTCTAGTAAACATATGCAACTTTACAGGTGAACCCAGCGCTTCATTCATATGCGTCTGGAGAACGTTTATTCAAAGAGGGAGACGTTACGATAGACAATTTGGTGCCTTAAAAGTGCCATGTTCTCCCACACAACGGACCATGAACTTCGCTCTCACCCAACGGTCCACTATGGTTCATATCCATCAGGCCGCCTCGAGTCGGAAACACCCACACTATAACCTTTGTAGTCGGTTGTCTTGTCCGTTCCATGTGACTTGAGATCTGGTCCATACACTGTCCGGTGCGGTGAAGGGCTTCATTTCTGACGGCCTTAAGCCCCAGTAACGGCAGTTATAACACTTAGGTGAGTGACTATGTAGGATCGAATTTGCGTGGTGTTCCTGGCCGTATATCCGGTTTAATGACGGTGCATTAGAATTTCGTAGACTATGGGAAGATTGCGTGGCTCCGAAACAATGTATTTGGATCTGATGGACTGATGTGGTTCAACGACAATGGAAAAGTATACTCTCCAGACGTCCTGTGAAGTCCTCCCAAAGTTCCGTTAACATGTGTTATTGTTCAAGCCTTTGGTAGCTGCCCTACGCAGAGTTTAAAGTGTAGCTATCTGGGAGCTGACAAACAGTCGGCTTGTTGCGTGCTGCTTAGCTGCAGTTACACCTTGCATGGTTATTCGAATGTGTTACTCGCGTGCTATGATGTCCTTTTATCCGTATGCGATTGCTGCGTACCGATTCCCGTGTAGATCGCATTTGACAACGGCTGACTCTCCGCGTTCTAAAGGCAGCCGGTGAAACATTTAACGCCCCCTGCAATTGCGATACGACCATTGTATGCCAATTTTCACTAGTCCCTCAACCGTTTCTCACTTCGTGTCTAGCCTGCCCACAGGTATACCTGCGGGCATGTCTCGGCTCTATGAATACCCTTTGGGTGTAACCTTTTAGCGGTGTAATCACAAGCACAGCGGTGGCCATAAGTGCTGTCGATATACTACTTTGACTCCTTCTAATCCCTCACAGCTTGCCCGTTATGAGTGGTTGTACCGATACTTCTGCCTCACTTGTTTGAGTAGGCACATAAATCACGCGTCACCCTAATGTACCATGCCATAACAGTGACCGGTAGACGGCATATCGACTATGTGGACATAAGTGTAACCCGAATGTAGGAGATCATATTTACGAGCCCGACAATGCTAAGATATGCCAAGTAACATTCTGGCTAAGGTCCACACATTTTAATTACAGAATGAACAGATGGACTGAATGTACTCCTTCCGGGATTCCAGATGCACTATCCGTGGTCATTTGTCGTCCGCCTATCTATGTAGCCACCGCACTGACTTTGTACATAACCTAAATATGTGACCTCAACTGCTGATTCCACTCGATCGCAACCTGTTACAAACGCAGCAGGGAACAATTACCATGGTAACTTACTCGAAGTATCTCCATGTCCGAGGGAACCACGCAGGACTGGAAGCAATAGTAACTGAGTGCCACTGTGCACCCTCACTTAGGTTGGGCCAACAAATAGTTGAAAAATAAAACCAACAGTGACAGTTACAGTGCAATTTATCAGTGATATTGAAGTATTTACAGATCAAGTAGGCGTAAAACGGCAGCATACTTTAGCCTTACATGATGCACCATTCGTTGACAGTGGCTCAGTGTCACGCAAGCGCGTGCTTCCACAACAACCTGCTCCAAAACAGTTCATCCTCCACTCCGTCTTGCTCAGAACACCAGCTGGATCTCCTTGTAGCATTTCGCTATATCTCCTCCTCATCTCTTGTTTAGCGTACGCCTTAATGATGCTCCAAATCCCTTCAACGGGGTTCAGTTGTGGAGAATACGGTGCGAGTCGTAGCAGGGTTCCCGAGGTGAAAGCTTCCTCTTGAAAAATACGCTCCAGATTAGTGTGGCATGGAGCGTTATCACAAACAATTAGTGTACAAATAGGATGTATCCATGGACGTTAATTTCATTCAAAAATGAATGTATGTTAATAGCATTGTATGCTGTAGTATGGCGGGAGAGCCTATGGTGCGCTGAGGCTGGTGGTGGCTAGATCCTGACAGATGGTCTACCCACTGCTGCTACTGTTGCGCCATAGTCTCATGTCCTGGGCGCCTCCACGTGGCGACCGCTGGGTGGGAGTTAGGTTTCGCCCTTCTCCCTGCTAAGATCCAGGACACCAATCCGCATGAGTCAGCTAACTGACCATGTGCTAGACCCGCTGCCTTTCGGGTGTTCATTTAATCGAAGGCTTTGGCTGAGGACCCGAGTCGTTCTCCTGTCAGGATTGGGCGCCCTGGCAGTATCCTAGTCCATCCTCTCCGGAGGTTAGGAAGTGGTCGATGGCCCACTTCCCGTAAAACCTAGCCATGGGAGACAACAGGTTACGGGTGATATTCTCAATGCTCGATTGGCGTAGAGCACGAGTGCCACGCATTGTCTCTGACGGTGGGAGGACACCTCCGGGTGTTCAATGGTTTGCTACTGCCCGCCTCAAGCCAGGCAGCCCCTGGTCAAATTGGTGCAAACCCGCCAAAAACCCACCTGCGTCTGGCCGTGGTCGCAGGTGCGTATCCAATTACGGTCGCAAAACATATGATAACTGTTCCAGAACCTCAAAGGCTGCGTGTGACGGCCGTCAAGCAGATCCCAATCTGTCTCTGCAATCACATTCCCGAGCTGGATCTACTCTCCACTGCCTTGTGGGTCAGGTTATTGAGCCAAATGCTCCGGGTGGAGTCCCTCAAGCAAACCTCCAAACCATCCACTGCCTTGTGGGTCAGGCTATTGAGCCAAAGGCTCCGGGTGGAGTCCCTCAAGCAAACCTCCGAAGGACAACGACCACCTCGCGTGCGATTGCCCACCAATGCAATCGTATGCCTGCGCGCAAAGCACTCAGCATCGGGTGCTGGAACGTGCGCACACTACTGGACCGGAACTCGAGCGAGCGCCCGGAGCGACGCACTGCACTGGTCGCAATGGAGCTGGCGCGCTACCACATCGATATTGCGGCGCTAGTGAAACTCGGCTCGCTGAGCAAGGTAAGTTACATGAAGCAGGTGCTGGCTACACATTCTACTGGGTGGGGAACGCCGCCTCAGCACCACGTGAACATGGGGTCGGATTTGCAATATCCGACCGCCTGAATGGCCAGCTGGTGGGTGAACCAACGGGCATCAGCGCGCGGCTGATGACTGTTCGCCTGCGACTCGGAAGAGGTAAGTTTGCTACTTTTATAAGCACGTACGGTCCGACCATGTGTTATCCTGATGACACGCGTGATCAGTTCTACACTGAGCTATCCTCCGTGATACGGTCTGTGCCGAGGAGCGACCGACTATTTCTGCTGGGTGATTTCAACGCGCGCGTTGGGCGTGATGCATCAGCGTGGACAGATGTTATCGGTGCGCATGGCATTGGTTCAGCGAATGCGAACGGTGACAGGCTGCTCTCACTGTGTGCCACTCACGGCCTGACGATCACGAACACTCGGTTTGCACTGAGTGCGAGTGATATAGCAACTTGGACGCACCCACGGAGTGGTCACGCTCACCTGCTCGACTATGTCATCGTACGTCAGCGTGATATGCGTGAAGTGCGCATGACACGTGTACTGCGTGGAGCTGAGTGTGGCACTGATCACAAATTGGTTCGGACCAAACTGTACATATATTTTCGTAAATCAATGTATTGCGCTCCCGCCGTGAACCGGGGTAAATTTAACATTCTCTCCCTCGGCACTGTGGCGAAACGTACTGAGCTGGAGAAGGCGATGGCTGCACGTCTGTGTGGTGATGTGGACTGTATAGCCACAGTGGGCGACCTGTGGCACCACATTCGCGACCAGGTGACAGCTGCTGCGGAGGAGACCATCGGGCGCGCAAACTGTAAGCGGCCTGATTGGTTTGATGACAACAATGTGACGATTGACGCATTGGTGTCAGAGAAGAATGCAGCATTTGCTGCACATGTGGCAGACCCCGGTGACTTGGGGAAGAAGAGTCAGTTTCGCAAACTTCGACGGCGACTGACCCGAGAGCTCCGTCGCATAAAAAATGCATGGTGGATGGAGAAGGCGAAGCAGATGGAATGCTACGCCGAACGCCGTCAACACAAGGAATTCTTTGACTCCTTGAAGGCGGTGTATGGACCGAGATTGGAGCCGCTGAGGACACTGATCGATGGTAGTTCAGGCGCTACCTGCACCCAGACTGCAGACATAATGCAGGTCTGGCGGAAACACTTTGACTGTCTCTTGAACAACCGTTCAGAGATCGACTGGCCTACATTGAATGGCCTGAAGCAGCACGAGGTGAAGGCGGATCTGGCAGATACGCCGAGACTGGATGAGACAGAGAGAGCACTTGCTCAGCTGCGAAACGGCAAATGTGCCGGAGGTGACGGGATCCCACCTGAAGTATTGAAACACGGTGGACCCGCGTTGTTGACTGCGCTGCACCATTTGGTGCAACGCGTGTGGATTGAGGAGGAGGTGCCTTCTGAGCTGAAGGATGCCCTTGTGCTACCACTGTACAAGGGCAAAGGGAGCAAGCAACCTTGCACGAATTATCGTGGCATCAACTTGCTGAGTTGTGTGGGCAAGGTGATTGCCCGAATCCTGCTCAATCGCCTCGTGAGTCAGATTGTGGAACCTCACGTGGCGGAAGAGCAATGTGGATTCCGTTCGGGTCGCAGCACTATAGATATGGTGTTTGCGGCTCGTCAGTTGCAAGAGAAGTGCAGAGAACGACACCAGCCATTGTACTCGCTTTTTGTTGATTTCACCAAGGCATTTGATACGGTGAACCGCGAGGCACTGTGGCTGGTGTTGGGTAAGTTTGGTTGCCCGCGTAAGTTTGTAAGTTTAATTGAATGTCTGCACAGTGGTATGCGAGCGAGGGTGCAGCTGAGTGGAGAGACCTCTGATGACTTTACAGTTGTCTCTGGTGTGAAGCAAGGCTGTGTGTTAGCTCCTGCCCTGTTTAATATCTATCTTCATGCAATGTTGTCTTGTGCTTTTGATGTGGCTTGTGCTAACGGTGTTCGTGTGGAGCACCGTATTGATGGTGGGTTGCTGAACATCCGTCGTTTCGGTGCGAGAACTCTAGTCTGTGAGACAACTATCCGTATGTTGCTGTTTGCTGACGACTGTGCGTTGTTTTCACACAGCGCGGATGAGTTGCAGCACATGACTAGTGCTCTGGCTTCGACAGCGGCCAAATTCGGGCTCGCCATCAACACAAGCAAAACTGTCTGTCTGTTTCAGCCTTCACCGGAGGTGCAATCTTCAATATTGCCGCAAATCAGCATTGGTGCTGAAGTATTGGAAACCACCTCCCGCTTCTGCTACCTTGGGAGTGTGATGTCGACTGATCAGCAGCTACACGTTGAGTTGCGTAATCGCGTGTCGAAGGCGGCAGCGGCATTCGGGAAGCTTGAGTACCGAGTGTGGAACAACCATCAGCTTAGCATATGCACGAAGCTGATGGTGTACAAATCCATGGTACTGTCCGTTCTTCTATACGGCAGTGAAACGTGGACGATGTACCGTCGGGATGTGCGATATCTTGAGCGGTTCCATCAGCAGTGTGTGCGACGAATTTTGCGGATCGGCTGGGGCGCCAGAGTTGCAGACACGGAAGTGTTGCGCCGAAGTGGGATGTATGCAGTGGACGGCATACTTTTACTGCGACACCTGAGATGGCTCGGTCATGTGAGCCGTATGGATTCGACGCGAATACCGAAACAACTTTTATACGGTCAGCTGAGTATAGGGAAGCGGCATGCTGGGAAACCAAAGTTACGTTACCAGGACATGATTAAAGTGAGCCTCACACGTTCTAATCTTGATTGCAGATCATGGGAATCGAAGGCGGTTGATCGTGGTGCATGGCGCGATCTAATCACGAAGGCAGTTGCTGAAGTGCGGGAGAAATCCCTCATGCAGGCAGAGAAGAAGCGGCAAGTGCGGAAGCGGCAAGCACCGATGAATTGTACTCCATCGACATCGAGCGCATTGTGCTGTAGAACATGCGGTCGCGAGTGCCTTAGTCAGCAGGCCTAGTGAGCCATGAGAGAGGTCACTCGGGACCACTGCCGAAGCGACGACGGGTCCCGCAGTGAACGTAGGCAGCACCGGCGCAGCGTTTGTAGGCACGCTGAATTCGATTTACTAACCGCGTGCTTGCATGCTAAGTCTCTTTATTTCAGGTGGTGGGTTTTCGGTTCTCTCCTAATGCCTTTCTTTCTCATATAAATGTCTAGTGGGCCATGAGCTAGGTCTTTGGGGCCACTACAGAAGCGACGACGGGTCCTGCAGAGAATTACGACGAGCCGGCGCAGCGTTTGTAGGCACGCTGAATTCGATTTACTAACCGCGTGCTTGCATGCTAAGTCTCTTTATTTCAGGTGGTGGGTTTACAGTTTTTACCTTAATGCTTTTCTTTCTCATATAAATATCTCCCTGTACTCTATTCCATTAACTTGCACACATCGCTTCAGCCAATGGTATTCGATTTCCATAACATTTTTGTGTTCGTGGCATTCCGTGAACTATGTTTCCTGACCTGGTGCACTTAGCTAGGATTTGTTTGTAAACAACTTATTACGTATGCTATTTACTTAAGTTTTATATCACCGTTTCCTTATGCATTAATCGAGGTTTTCTCTTTTTCTTTCTCTCTCTCAAGTGATTGGCTGTTGTTTGATTTCCTTGGTGTGGCTGCGCTTGATGTGCATGTTGACAAGGTGCCTACCTGTCTATTACCCACTACCTCGTCCATACTGGCTCCAGGAGACAGTTGGTCGTTGCTGGAGGGGACGGGGTGCATGGTCCTTGTGGCCGTGCTAGGCTCGAAGAGTGGTTCCATGCACTCAGTGTGTGCCCCATGCTGAGGCTGATGTTGCATTCTTGATGCTTCTTCACCGCAGTTGGGCTAAACCAACTTACACTTAAACTAGGTCTTTTTCAGCTGGATAAATTTCATTCCGCCTTATTTGGTTTGTTCTGCCTCCCTGAATAATGTTCTATTAACTGGCCACGTTGCTTACACCAATTGCGCTTATTTTCGGTAATTTTGTTGCGTTTGTAGCATTTTACGTAACTTGTGGACATTTCTTACTTATCACGGATTTGTTGCTATCCAACTTACTCCATATGGTAATTTAGCGAAGAGTTATGCCACCGTAGCTGTATGCATTATTGGATTTATTTAATTTCAGCTTGTCGTTTGAAGTGAATGGCTGTTGTTTGATATCCCTGGTATGGTTGCGCTTGATGTGTATGTTGACAAGGTGCCTACCTGTCTATTACCCACTACATCGTTCATACTGGCTCCAGGAGACAGTTGGTCGTTGCTGGAGGGGACGGGGTGCACGGTTCTTGTGGCCGTGCTAGGCTCAAAGAGCGGTTCCATGCACTCAGTGTGGAGCGGACTACGGTCCAGCCACCGCCTTGTGTGCGCTTGATTCCCCAAATAGAGCGTGCTTGTGTTTGCCTGTGAAGGAGTGTGGGCCGGCTCCGTTGATGAAACGTGGTTCCCATCCACATGCCTCCCGGTCTTATTCCTTCGGGTTTACACTGGATATGGGGTATGTGGTTGGAGCTGTGGGTGGTGCAGCGCAAGCCATCCATGGTCCCTCTGTAGGCGCAGGCGTCCTGTGGCTTGCCACAGTGACAGGCAAATCCGAAACCGGATGCCGCCAACCATGTATGTATGTGTGCCCCATGCTGAGGCTGATGTTGCATTCTTGATGCTTCTTCACCGCAGTTGGGCTAAACCAACTTACACTTAAACTAGGTCTCTTTAAGCTGCATAAATTTCATTCCAGCTTATTTGGTTAGTTTTCCCTATCTGAATAGTCTTCTATTAGCTGGCCACATCGCTTACGCTAATTGCGCTTATCCTCGGTAATGTTATTGCGTTTGTAGCATTTTTGAGTAACTTGTGGACATTTTTTGCTTATCACGGATTCATTGCTAACCAACTTACTTCATATGCTAACTTAGCGAAGAGTTATGCCACCCACCGTATCTGTATGCATTATTGGATTTATGTTATTTCATTTTGTCGTTTCAAGTGATTGGCTGTTGCGTGCTATCCCCGGTGTGGCTGCGCTTGATGTGCATGTTGACAAGGTGCCTACCTGTCTATTACCCACTACCTCGTCCATACTGGCTCCAGGAGACAGTTGGTCGTTGCTGGGGGGGACGGGGTGCACGGTCCGTGTGGCCGTGCTAGGCTCGAAGAGTGGTTCCATGCACTCAGTGTGGAACGGACTACGGTCCAGCCACCGCCTTGTGTGCGCTTGATTCCCCAAATACAGTGTGCTTGTGTTTGCCTGTGAAGGAGTGTGGGCCGGCTCCGTTGATGAAACGTGGTTCCCATCCACATGCCTCCCGGTCTTATTCCTTCGGGTTTACACTGGATATGGGGTGTGTGGTTGGAGCTGTGGATGGTGCAGCGCAAGCCATCCATGGTCCCTCTGTAGGCGCAGGCGTCCTGTGGCTTGCCACAGTGACAGGCAAATCCGAAACCGGATGCCGCCAACCATGCTGTAGCATGAGAGACAAGCTACTAATCGTCATTTACGCCGTTTGACGGTGGACAAAAATAACATCCAATCGCGAGAGGTATGCGTTCCATTCTCCATTGCTACCCGTATGGTAACTTGGTCTTATGATTGCTTTAAGACAGTTGATTTTGTTTCCTTCATAATATCAGGTCACTGTGATTCACTGATAGCTGCCTTTAGTCGTAATTCCGATGGTTACGCTTTGCGCAGCTTATGATAGCTACGCATTAATTACATTGCCCTCTTTGGTGACTGAACCACAAGTTTTATTATTCTGAGGCTAGTGCCATTGTACTGAGGCGACATGCTTTTTCTTGAAACTAACTAAAATATGACATCGCGAGCACAGACGATTTCACCGATGTATCGCTATTCCTCTAGGTCATGATCACGGTCTTCCTCGTTGGCAGTCATTAGTACCTTAGGTACGACATAAACAGAAATTGATTCTCCTGCTACTGCCTGCGTGCTTGTCGTTTTAATTCACTTCTTTCAGCTAGAATTAGCGACATGGGAATTCGGTAAATATGTATCCTCCGGGAAATCTAGGAAACTTTGGGTGAATGAGTGATAGAGCATCGTAATTCTGTCCGGTATTGCTGGATGTGGGTTCGTGATGATAGGTGACTTTGGCGTGGACCTTGCAGATTTTGTTTGTTCCTTGGTGCGAGTTGCTATTTCGGCGGCCAAATGTACAGGAATCGCATTCTAAAACACATCGATCAGGAACTGTTGCAGAAGTACATCAATCGACAGAAAGGCTTTGATTCTGTATGCCAGTCGGAATTGTAGGTGTTACTGAAGTTACATCAGTCTAGAACATAGACACGAGAATACGGGAGATGAAGCCCGGGATAGTACGACCAATCGCGACGCCTGGTGATCGCGTGTGTGCACCGGAATATTTTCATTCGGTTTGTGCCAACGATTTGGGGAGTTGAATAAAGTGAAAACCCTGCTATACTCCCATCTGATGAAGTAAATTTTAACAAAGAAAGTTTACTTTCAGTGCGGACGCCCTCCTACACTCCGCGCATAAACTATGAACACCCAGCAATCTGTTATAACGATTTGCTTGGTTTTAGGAAGTTGTATTGCAGTTCGAATGGCAATGGCTGGTAAACTGAAAATTTGCCAGTCCTTATTATGACTGACAGTTTACAACTCTCCGCTACACAAACGTTTTTTCACAATGTTGATGTGAACATTATGGTTTGATTCCTCTGTCTGGTGGGTCTTTCCTGAGCTAGTGAGCTGCTAGATATTCCATACTTTCGGCCTTGTTAGACTGTGCATACTGCTTAGGCCGGCGTTGCAGTCGGAAAGGGCAAGTAAGCGCGGAGTAGAGGTCTGTTTTGCTCCTCAGTCCCTGTGATTGGTTAGGCATAGGCACCGTTTTGTAAGGTCCCAGAGTATGTGAGGATTTTTAAGGTAATCCACTAATTCCGATGTAATGCACTGTACCGTAGAATACAAGGCAGCGATTCCAGTGGTCTTGGAGTAGCACAATTTTCGGTTAACTTCATGGCATCAATGATAATTCATATTTCAGCGCAGTCAACTCTCAGTCGGACAGGATTCTACCTGGCCGTTCCGAGCGTCCGAATATCGTCAGCGCTGTGCATCTCCGACCGAGGATACATCATCCAAGGACTTTACATTTGTGGTGCTTGTATACGTGAGCTTCAGCGGCAAAGCCGTCAAAAGCTGACCTTAACAAAATTTCAGGCGATAAGAATAATCTAAAATACGCATCCACATTTTAAAGCTGATAAGTCTGAGTCAAATGATTGTCAGCTCAATGGTATGTAGCAAAATGGTAAGAAATATACCACAAAAGTGCCGTAGAGGCGAGTCAGTGAGCTGCAAGTATGTACAAGTACCCAGGATCGGATGACGAACAAATGAGCCATTGTATAATGGTGGTTTTATCACTGAAGCGAAGAAGCGTGTGTCAACCTTTTCAGACAAATTGAAGAAGCTGCGTTTGACCACCAATGACATGCGCAATTCATTGTACTATTGCCTGTCTGTTTTCCCAAAGGACTTGAAATCGCAGCGTGAGAATATATTTAGTTTTTTTTACTGTGCACATACACCAATTTCACGTAAAATATTTAGATAGTTGACCGGCAGACAGACCAATGCAGACCAAATGGAAGACAGTCGGGTACATGCTAAATGCATCCCAGTCGTGAGGAGCACCAATTAATCCCTATACCTTCAGATATTCTGCGACTTAGTGTAAGCAACCGGCGATGCATAAGCACTTTGTTGAGATAGCTAAGGAACAAAACTGACAAGCGTACTATGTCGTGTGGAGTGCCACAATTGCCAGGGTTCCATTCCACCGGTACCAGTACGTTTTGCATAATAGGAAAGTCACGGATCTCTTCGTGTTTCTGTAGGAGAGTCTCAGGTTTCGCTGTCGAAATCAATGTGGATTAGGTCGACATATGTATGCTGCGCAGTGTTGCAAATCATTCACTTAGCAGTGGTTAATAGCTATTGGCTAGTCGAATTCTGATGATTAATGAGCGATGTTTAATAAAGCTGGCTTTGAAGTTGTCAGAAGGTTTTTCTATGTCAGTAATTGCAGCGCGCTAGTTTCATTAACTTCTCTACGAACTTGGTCATAACGGAGATCGCACACATTTGAGGATAACTGCCCACCTTGCTTGGGTCAACGCCTTTCAGAATCGACTTCCATAGCGAGCTTTTGTAACCCTTACGTTATGTGCCATAAAACATCTGTCTTCTTAGCAGTTCAATCCCGGAAGTTGTGATGATATCCAACAGAGACTTAAGCATTTAGTCAAAAACAGCAGGCTTCTTATTATTTAACCTATTGAGGAGATTTTGGTAAATGTTTTATGCTACAACACACGCTGTTGAATTCTGCTAATGCTGCATAACTAGAGCTCCATGTAGGTGCATTTTCATTTAGGAATCATTTTACGAAGTGAGCTCCCAATGCCGAGACATCCTGTCAGCTAGATTTCATGAGTTATTCTTCTCTCCAACCGTAGTACGTCACCAGCAGATCCCAGGTGAAACTGCAGGATTGCGGAAAGCCGCAACCAGTTGTTAATTTCTAAGCCATATTAACAAGATTATTTCTTGCTGGATTCCTCATTAAATCTGAATAAGTTCGTGGAAATTACGCTATCATTCAGTTTACAACCAGCATAATAAATATGTTAACATTTTACAGCTGTATTTCCTCCGTATAATTTATGATATGTTATTATCGCTTTATGCTCCCCCACTGATCCCAATATTGATCTCGAATCATTGATGTTGCCGAAATATTCATCTTGCGGCGCCAGATAAAAATTTTCGGCAATCAAACTATTATGTTATGTGCCGCGTTACTGGTCACAATTCATACCTTGGGCGATCGGTTGAGCGCTTTCAGCATCACTGTCAAATGCAACATGATTTCGTACGATTTATGTTTAGGAATTTCAGAATTGTGATGCATCATTGTTGTAGGCTGAATCAGTACATCGCAGGTAGCTCCGTTTGTTTGGCCTAACACGCCAGCCCTAAACGCAACCAGCTTCCAAATATTCCTTGCTTTTCTTCCTAGGTATACACACTTGCACAAAGTCCTACATCTGCGGACAGCCCTGTTTCACCTGACATGAATCCTTTAACCGTGTGGTATCTTCCAACTGCAGATATCCCAGTGTGATAGTGCCTATGTACTTAAGACACCAGGAAAATAAATTGAAAGTTCAAATGCAGGCCAAATTCCGAGAAGCTCAATGAAATCTTCGCTCTGAAAATCAAACATGGTTGACCGGAAACCTTTTATCTTCATAATATTACACATGCCTCAGTCCAGTGATTTAAGTCCTCATATGTTCTACAATCACGACGTCGGGCTTTTACCAAGACCTATTGCCAGATTTCTCGATTTGCGTGAGAGCGGATGGAAAGTGAGGAATTTTACCGGTTTTGGAGCCGTCAACAACAAAATCATACCATATGAAGCAACTCCGTGGACGATGGTAGTCCACAAGTTATACTATCAAACCTAAATAAGTTGAAAGGTTCGAGGATCCAAGCTGGTTTAGACTTTATCCGGTGGATCGATTACGGCTCATGCTTACCATTATTGAGCTGAAGGGATGAAAAGAAATGTGGTAACAACTATCAGTATTCTAACTATTCGTATAGTATCCATGCTATCAGCAAGCCGGATAAACACATTACGCACAATTCATGCAGACCCAGTAAGTGCTAAGGCGGACTGCTATTAGCCTTGGCAACATTTCCAGCCTTATGAACAAGCGTAATGTACTGAGTCTTTTCGTTGAACTTGGATGACCGGACGTAGGGGAACTAGCACAGAGGACTGAATACTAAGGTGATTGCGCAAGAAATCGAGCTCGATGGCTATACGTGCTCCCGCTGCGGCACATTATCGACTGCTCACGAGGAGGTCTTGCTTTACATCCCTACTTCCAGTGCGGAAGCATGATGAACGTTTACAGAAGCAATGATGGCCTGTGTGACCAGCTCTAGTAGCTAATCCACATTAGGCGCGGAGGGCAGCCAGTGGGTGTAATTCATCACTTGCCACTGAGACTTTGTTTTGATTAATTGCCTCATCTCCGTGGCCACAAGGGCCGTCTCCATTTTATAATTATTGCTGATTTTAATTATCTTAGAGTATACTGATTTGCAGCCCAACTAATGTCCCGACATTTTGAGGTCTAAGCACAGTTGGTGGACTTGGAACTTGAAAGTGAAAGACGGCAACCCATATGAATTGACACATATAAAAACGTGTTGAATTCCATCGTGCCTAGACTTAACGTTAACAGTTTCTGAACAACATGCGTATGATGTGCTGATCCTAAAGCACTTTGCAGCAAGCGACCACCCTGTTCTCATAACCAGCATGGATCGATCTTAGCAGTATTCCAGTCTGCTGGAGTGAGATCACAACTTTTAGGAAAGTGACGTCGACGGACTTATTCGAGGTACTAGACAAGTGGATAAGTCTCCGTCTTGAGCTGCGATTGGAAAATCTTTTGGTCTGTTGTAAGAGAGGGAGAAGCATTTTGGCGCTCTAGGTTGTACCCATGAAGTGTCAAATTTTGATTCAGTCCATGGTTAATAGCGAAATTACTTTACGGCTGCTTCGATTGTAAAGCAGATACCTCTTCTCTAACTCTCCTTGCTAATACGAGGCGTACAAGAGGCAGGAAAATAAATGCAACAGTACGGGACAAGCTAACTTTGACAATTGGAGGAACAGCTCTCAAAGGTCACAAAGGCAGCTCTGGAAAGAAGGTTTGCTTACGAGAAATGGCGCCTGAACCCTGCAAGTGATTTCCCAGTGCTAGAGGTCTCGGATAGCTTCAAGTCTGTGTCCGCTTTGGTGGCGCATTTCTACTCCGTGTTGGCCTGTGATCTGGTGTCTTCACCGAGTTCAACGCGCACCGCGCTTACCAAAATCAGCACTTTGGTTTGCGTTGAACAGGTGCGTCTGCTACTCGCCAAAGTTGACGCCAAAAAACGCAATCGCCATGATAGACTGCACATTTACGCAAGTCCCTCTGGCCATCATTTCGCCTGCCGTGACTTATTTATTTAACTGGTCAATGACCAAAGGCTATTTACCGAGAAAATATGGATGCTCAGTGTGAAAGGTGCGTTAGAAAGGTGGTAATTCCAGTAAGGTGAATAACTACAAGTCAAGTTGCCTGATACCTATTAGGATCAAGGTAGATAGAAACACCTATAATATAGCTTTATTACAGCTGTCCCAATCAAAAGAACTACTGATGCCAACACCGGTCGGCTTCCCTTCACTCCGTACCATCCACTTTATTCGGAGGTGGTACAAATTTATCATCTAAATGACTAGTTTCTCTCCAGTAGTTGCGTACCCGAAGACATGGTGCTGGGGCTCCCAGTTTTCGTAATCATCAGCAATGATCTACCCCAGCTTCCTTGTTTGTCGTGTGCTATGTTTGAGATCTACCTGAGGATGTAGCGAGGAATAAGTGCCATAGACGACTGCAGCCTTCTTACTTACGACCTAAATCGCCTCTCCATGCGGTTTGCTACTTTCACCTTCCTAGTCAAGCCAGGTAATCCAGTATTCATGCAATTGAGTAGGGATAGTGCCTATCCAACTTACACCGGTGACGTCCAGCGATTACATCTTACGCCATCCGCCAAGGACTTGTGTGTACTTTTGAAGTCTGTGCACTACAGGTATGGGCTATTTTATGGTGAACAGCGCAAACTCCTATACTTGGTCTGAAGTTGTGGCCACTCGCCTCTTCTCCTCCATCATGAGACCTATATTCTTGTACGGCCCGCCCGCCCACTATGCAATCACCCTTGATGAGACAAAGGAGAATGAATGAGTCCAACAGGTCGCCACGTGGCGCATTCCGGGTTTTAATGCATTGCCGAACGATGGTCGGTGCGAGAAACTACACGCTATTCTATGGTCGAGTGCGAGTTGATCTCTTTTTGACCTACCGCCTGGTACATCGTGGTGACATCCTCATGTTACGGCCGCTGTTTCATTTACGAACTCCATACAGCAAGTGAGATCATCGGCACAAGTTGGCGGTGCCAGATATAAAGCGACTTCTCCAACCCTACGTTTTAAAAGGAAGATGCAAATTTCTGGTACAGTCTACTAGAGAAAGTCGTGGGGGCGCATTCTATACGGCAGTTTAAAATGTTGTTGGATTTACTTTCACCAACATTCTTTACTAAGTACAACTGAAAACTAGAAATAACACGTTACGTTGCAAGCCCACTGTTACTGTAGCCGGTACCTGTTCTGAGTTACGAGTCAAGGAATGGTCTGATGTAGTTTGACCACTGGTTGATTTGGCTTCTTTGAGTAGGCCTGGAATTTAGATCAGTTATACTGCCGTTGTACTGAAGGAGTCGTTGGCCAATGCCGATATTTTATTTCTATCGCATCTAGACTGCAAGGTGAATAATGCAATAATCACTGCTCTGAACCAAGTGCAAGAGGCGGTGGTTTTCCGTTTTACTTCAGCTTGATTCATCCCGTCTTTGTGGGCCAATTACGAACGAAGTACCTTGATCACAAATCGCAATTGGTACACTTAGTTGAAACTGCATGCAGTGGGTCTCTAGTTGCATGTCAGTAGGTCAACTGAGTGACAACTAAACACAAGTCGCGCGCAATGACCAATAAACACGCATTTTTAGTTTTTGATTTTGGGAGCCGGTTGTCTGTGGTGATTCTTCAATTGACCAATCTCTGAGGGTATATGAAGGCTCGAAAGAGATTAATATCGGCATCTTTCAACCACCGGCCCCGTTGTCGTTCTTTAGGTTTGGCAACGTTTGCAGTGGACGACACCATTTAGTATGTCCCCATTTTCATGCACATATCCGAGTGTTGTATCATTGGACTGTAAATGTCTTCCTGCAGGTGCAGAGGCAAGATATTAGCCCGTCTAAATTACATACTCAGGGGGCACTTTCTCATTAAAACCGGCCTACTTTTATTTTATTTCAGGAAGATGAATTTCGGAATTTGGCTGTGTCTCATCTTCATTGTTGGTAAGACAGACTTCTCTTATGTACTCTTCTTGTATCCATTTGAAAGGCACCGTTCTACCGCGTTTTCTTAGACATCACGTATAAATTTTGCACACTGTTAGCCTTGTTGTAAATGATTAATGTTAAGGATTTACTCAAACAAAATGCCGTAGGTAAGGACGGTCTAAAACTTCTGGGGCCATATTTCCCCAAATTAGTACTGTACCTATTCAGGCAAACGATGTGAATGTAAACGGGAAGCTTGCGACCTACCAAGTTGCCTGTCAGCTGTTTAGCGCTTTCTCTCTCAGTTAGAAATACGCAGGTCCGTGGCAATTTGTGTTAGAAGACTCGTACTCTGTGTGAGGACATTGCGCACAGCATGAGACAGCTAGACTTTCACTGCAAATAAAGGGAAGTGTTTTCCTGTATATGTGGTGACTGCCTGGCTGATCCTGGATGCGACGAATCTGCTCAAATACATACTAAGCCCCCCCCCCCCTAAAATTTAGTAATGCTACTAGCATTTGCGTCACGTGCGCGATCTGAAACAGTACATGCATTTAATTTTGAAGTCAACAGAGAAAGGGTGAGTGTGACTGAAAGTGTCATCGTCTTCTACCTGAACTGAAGCCTATTGGATTTACATAAAACAAGTAATAACTTCATTCATGTGTTCTCTTATTATAGCTGCACGAGCAAGATTGCAAAAGCGCATATTTGGTGGCATCGTGTTGCCCAACTCAAATTACACTTGGCTAGTCAGGATAACCAAATGGGAACCGGACCCGAGAATTTGTACAGGTGTACTGATCTACAGTAAATATGTTTTAACCACGGCCAGTTGTTTGGGGACAAATGTCGACGAACTATTTCGGTAAGTAGCTCATCACAGAAGTGCTGTTTAACTGCTTTCTGCTGTGCATTTTGGGTTCCCTCTTGGTAAGAAATCTTCATGAGAAAATTGGTACCACGGGATCTTTCAGCGCCTCCTGAGAATTTGAGCACATTGGGCTTTTCATTTTAAGGGAAAAAAGCTACAGACCTCATTAGATTTTTCCTTGCGTCGTCCATTTTTTAGGTAAAGGTAACAATCCGAATGTTTATTCTAATACCATTGTCTCATACTGAGTTTCGGTATCCCGCTGACGGCAATGGGACGTTTATATCCATCTGTCTCCCCGCAGATACCTAACACCTAAGTGCGGCCTCATGTAGAATATCCAATGCAGACCTGGCTGCTCTAGACCAAAATCGATACCGTAGTTCTCACGGAATAGTGACACAACGCACAGCAATCTTTTTTCTACCATACTATCAACCAAAGCTGCATAGCTTCATTTTACGACAGTTACTAAAGTCACCTACCTGGTGGCTTAATAACTATCTACAAGATACTGAGGAACACTAACCAAATTTTGAACAAACATATGGACTCTAGCATAACCCATCTACATTAAGAATTGTAGCCGGTGTGATTCGATATACGATACAGCCTTTAAATGGCGCAACGACAAGCATTAAGTTACAAAATGGAAACGCGCTGCTTCTCGCATAACTCTTGCATACACTATAGTGACTCTGCCAAAAGTATCTTCATTGTATCACCATAGTTTCCTTTCACTGTTTTTGTCTTGATTATTCCCACCATGCAAATAGACTGTTTAAGTCTTTAATTTTATATCCGCAATACAGGGACTATCCAATGTACAAAATGTTCTGTAGCATAGCCTGACAACATTGTTGATCGACGATTGCTTTCGGCTCAGTATAAAATATTCAACGACTGAGCTACTTTATTTTTGATCATATTCGAGGAACTGTGTGGATTATTATGCTATTTGAGGGTACACAGTCCGTGTGTATACTAATGAAATATCCACATTCGCCGTAATATCTAGTACACAGTCTAAGAGCACCGTATGCTTGCGCAGAGCCGTAAGCTGTAATACAGCCTGTCAGGAAAATTTGAGATAACACAACCTGTAGTCTGCTGTGTGCTATTAATTTCTTCGGTGTTAATGAGCCGATGATTTAGATACATGTCAGCTGTTTGTTTTATCAAACTTTACTTTTGCGTGTTCAGGTCCATGATGTCACCGACGT